>JACXSJ010001162.1:0-113226 GCA_014851325.1 Pentalonia nigronervosa
TTTTTTTCAGATTAACATTATCACATAAGCATAAAAAAATGTATTTACGATAAAATCCGTTCCCCAATAACAATATAATATGTTTAACATCTAAGTATCATGACCGACGTGCATTCTTAATTTCTTAGTATTTTGTACGTTACACCAATAGACGTCAATAAATATGATATACCAATATAACGCCCAATTATTACTACACTTAAATGATTGTTGTTTATATCGATCGATGACGACGGTCGTGGGATTTGAATACATATTATTATTGCTTACTATAATATTTTGGTTATCATTTTATCATTTAAAAATAACCATCATCTTTATTTATTTTACAAATCTATCATCCGCGTCTATTTTCTGTCACAAACAAAATATATTGGTAATTCCCGCAGTTCGCGTGTGTTTCAATGAATAATAGTGAGAAAAAATATTCATTTTTTTTCTAACATAAAGCGTTTAGATTTTTGATTCTAGATTAAATGTTAAAAAAGGTCGGCAAGTGGGTACCGCTTTGCTGTACATTGGGCGTCAAGTGGGGTCAATGTTATGAATTTGTTAAATTTGAATTCAATAATATAAAATTATTGTATACGAAAAGCGATTCTGAGCGAAGACGATCTGTCAGACTACATTACAAAGTATATTTTATGATACTGTTGCTATTAATAATACAGTAGGTTGAATTAATTGTTACCGAAAACATTCATTTGAAAAAATCATTATTTGTATAAAATATAATAATATACAAAAAGCTTCAAGCACCTATGAACAATATTTTTAAATTACAACGAAATAACTATTTAACATCGTTATTCTTCGTTTAAGTATCTAATTTCATCCAAATTTGAACTTAAAATGTCTATAAAAATCAACCGTGTAAATAAATATTTTAGATTTTTTGGTTACGATATTAACTACTCGCGAAAAACCTTGTTTTACATTTTAAATCCTTAGCTATGAAAATTTAATATTTTATACATTTTTAACTACAAATTAATTTGCAAATGTTCGAACTAATCAAAAATTGATATGTTTATAAAAAAATTGTGCCTATATATCTATAATAATTTTAAACTACCGCTGTTACAATTTATGAGAAATCTTGCATTACATTTTCAAGCTTTTGGATTTGGCAAAAAATTTTTTTAAACAATATTTATAAAAACAAATTTAAAAAAAATATAAAATTTCTTATGCTTACAATTAGCCCAAAAAGATCTAAAATATTTTTATAATTGTATGGTTTACAGAAAATAATGATCTTAAACTTCGGTGAAAATTTCAAATATTTACGGTCATTTGGTTTTGAATTACAACGTTCCCCGAGAACTCTGTAATTTAAGGATGAATATTCAATGTCTAATTTCAAACGCTCATAAACGGTTCTTGAATGTTACATTTGGATGGCTTATTATTGTTCTTCGTCTTGTTTCTAATAGTATTAAACTATGGAGTATAATTCCATTAAAATTGTCTTCTTATACATCATAAGAAAATGCTTATAGGTTTTTATTTTCTATTTGCGATATTTAGTCGAGCAGGTACCTGAAATAAAATTATTTATTTTCATTAAATGAAAATAAATAAAGAAATTTTCTTTATGTTATTGTAATCATAATTATATTTAAATAGCAAACAATCAGCGTACTTATGCCATTTTATTAATCATGAAATAAGAAATAACTATACAATTACAATATATACTAAATAGTAAATTTACTGTAAGAACTAAGAATTACTTAATGCGTATATTAAATTATACGATGATGCATATTGATGCATATTATATTATGTACCTATACCAGTTGTAAAGTGTTTATTATTGTTCCTACAATGTATAAACAAATTTATAAAAATGCAGTTTTTATTCGTTTCACATACTTAATTTAAATAATATTAACTTGATTCTTGATAAAGTTTTCAAACACTATACGTATTTATTAATTCCTATAATATACATAGTCTTATAGTGCACTTTATAGTATTCAAACATTATAATATATGTATACAAATTAAATAGGTAATAAATACTTATTTCATTGCATATAACATGTTTCATAATATTATTATGATTCTTTTTATGATTGACGTCTTCGGTATAATTTATTAAAATTATTTATTCTTGAAATAGCATATACTATTCATCATCAGTTAATATAATGTTAAAATGTAATTTACTCTTAAATTAAGTAAAAAATAATATAAAAATAATTTTTTTTTTAGGTCTGTGATTTAAGTAACCTCGATAATCATAATTTATGGGTTTACAGGTATGGCTTATAGCCAACAAAATCAAGGGAAATAATTGGAAATAGATAGACTATATTTTATCAACAATAAACCCTAAATTAAAAAAAAAATAATAATAATAATAATAATAAAAAAATTTATACTCCCCAGAATAATATTATAGTATGTAGGTTTAGTACCTTATAAATATAATAAAACCCATACTCATCATGTAAGCTACACGATAACTCACTAAATAATTTAACCGCTAAAATATCAATTTTTGAGACGTATTGTAAATTGTATTCGACTTAATTAATTTAAAATTATAAACCTGCACTGCTGCGTACAGTGTACACACAGTTAAAAATCATTAACACTATAATATTATTATAGTACGGCATTCTTCCTTAGCAGGACAAAATATAGAAGTAGGCACGGTGAACTGAAATAATACCTGCTGCCAATATATACGTGTTGTTTATTCTACACTGTAAATTCAAATTAAATAGACAATGTCCGTATAATTATTTACAAGAATAGTTTCTAGGTATATATTGTATGAGATTTAAAAATTAACTAAACCAATTAAAAGGATATCTTAGATTTTTAGATATATATCATTGCCCGTGATACAAAATATGTGCAATGGTTTGTTTGGACCGTTTTTCAATCACGCGTTGTTGTTGTACGTATGTGGCCTAACACGTTCCGTACCATCATATATATTATATAGGTGACTATAAAACTGGTCTTTAGTTGCCTAATATATTATATTTTTGTTTAAATATATATCAAATTTTAGATTCTGAGAGGAACGATAAATGCATTGAATTTACAATGTTGTATGTTTTTTTTTTTTATTTTTATTTTTGTGTCTGTCATCACGTTTTAGGTCAGTAAAAGAGCTCCGATTTACTTCATCAGCATCTTTTCTAATAGGAAAGTGAATATAGTTGATACTTTGGGGAACAAAAGTAAAAAATTCCCAATAATTTTCAAATGCGTTGGGAAAAACAACAAAAAAATTAAGGGAAAAACGAATTTTACGCTAAGCAAAACATTGGAAAAAATCAATTTTGTTTTTTGATGCAACACCAAAAATAATCACAGTAGATATATAACATTTTCACAAAATTTTTATATAAGCAATTTTTATACACAATAAAATTTTCAATATATTTTGACTCTTTTTAAGCTATTTATAAGCATATTCAATTTTTGGGTTTTTTTTACTTTTCTTTTATTACTATCAATAAAAATTTTTTTTAACGGTAAAAAACTTGAAAATTTAATACAAGATTCTTCATGACTTATTGTAAGTGAAAATTAAAAAAAAGTTGAGCGTAAGTCTCCAATAGTTTTTTATAAACGACTAAAGTTAAAATTTTGAAAAAATACGTAAGAAAAACGAAATTTTTTTTTTGATTAGGAAATTCATAAACATTTTTCTATTCAAATCTAAGATTGAAAATTAAACACAAGGATTTCTATAAGTTTTTCTACCTTTCTAAAAAAAAAAAAATTATTGGAAAGTTAAACTAATTTTTTATGAGCGTTTGATTGGATACATTGGATTTACCCATTTTCTCCAAGAACGATTTTCTTATTTTGATATAATTCAAAAAGGAATAATCAAAGAAATTTAAAATTTTTACAAAATATTTAAATTATTATTTTCTATTTCTAATTTTTAAAATATTTTGACAATTTTTGAGCTAATTTTAGACCTACGAAATTTTCGATTTTTTCAAATTTTTTTTCTTTAAATATTGATAAAAAAGAAATTGTTGGGTCAAACTTCTTGAAAATTAAATACAAAATTCCTCATAAGTTATTAAAATAGTAAATAAAAAAATAATAAAAATACATAGGCATAATTTTTTTTATAAGCATTTATAAAACTTATATTTATTTAAACTTCAAACTTTGACCGAAATTCATCATTGAACATTTGCAAATTGTTTTGTAGTTAAAAATGTATAAAATGTTAAGTTATTATAGTTAAGGATTGAAAATGCAAAACAAGATTTTTTCTAAGTAGTTAATAGTGTAACCAAAAAATTAAAAAAATATTTTTTATAGACATTTTAAGTATAAATTTTAACGGAATTAGATATTCAAATTAAAAACAACGATGGTATTTATTTTGTTGCAATTTAAAAATACTTTTCGTGGGTACTTGAAACTTTTAAAGTATATTATTATATTTTGTACACTCAATTAAATTTTCAAATGCAATGTTTTCTTCAAAAATTAATTCAACCTACTGTATTATTAATAGTAAAATAAATAAATTATTTTAGTAGCAATAATATCTTAAAATACCCTTAGTTATGTAGGTTGACAGACCGTCTTCGCTCAGAATCGTTTTTCGTATACAATGATTTATATCATTGAATTCAAATTTATCACATCCATAAAAGTGATCCACTCGACACATACTGTACAGCGGAGTGGTAGTCACTTGCCAACCTTTTTTTAATTGAAAATATATTTTTTTTGAGATATGTATATTATCAGTGATGATAATTAATTTTATTGTACGTGAAGAAATTATTATAACGTTATGGTGTACACAGAATCAATATTAAACAAATTTAATGTTTTGACTGCATCTTTACAATTTACAATGTCGTGTTATGTTATAATTTGTTCTTATAATATATTTTTTTAAATGTATATGCATGTAATTGTATAATCTATTATGCGCTACGAAACACTACGAATACTACACAAAATAAAACTCTATTATAGGTACTCATAATAGGACTATCGCAAATAGGTTGTTGAAAATCATTGTTTTTTTTATTATTTTATTTCTAATCTTAGGAATCACTATGTTATAGATAAATTATATTATTTTGATATTATAGTACCTACTTTACCTACCTAACTTTTTTTTATTATTCATTGGGTGGATTTTTAAAATCTCTAATATAATAAATTAGATTGTCTCTTAAAAAAATACTTGTCTAATATTGATATTTTTTTAAATTGCATTGTGTCAATGGTCACAGAATTTTAAAAGAGAAATATGGTTTTAATATAATGTTACTATATAGGCAATTATGGCGTACGAGGATAGTTCAATATAATATTAATACAATATTATATTTACAACACGTAAATATTAAATGATATAAACAAATAATGACAGAATTAAATTATTAAGTTTATCTTAAGAAATAAAATCATGCTTGAAGAATAATTTTATTTCTTTTTAAGTTCATTAAATCTATAAAACTAGTAAGTATACTTATCTAATTTTTGATTTAATATAAAACATATTTTTCGTGTTTATGTTCAGTGTGAAAAATCTTTGCATAGCCGGTATACACTTTTATAAACATATTATAATATTAATAATTTTGACTTAAATTGTCTTTTCTTTTTTGTTAATATCTAGTACATATTATTATTAAACTGTAAAATTCCCAATAATAATTATTAGCATAAAATACTACTAGAACACATTAATAATAACAACATTTTGAACATGAATACACAATTATCTATATAATCTATAATTATATAAATCAGCCATACTTAAATTTTTTTTTAATTTTTGAAATGTTACGCCGGATCCCAAGTCAAAATGTTAACATTTGGTTGTACATTTTTGAGGAGATTCAAAAAAGATAAAAATTAAATATACATTTCTATAACATAACATTTAATGATTTAATACGTAATAATTAAGTATTAATTTTAAATTAGTATGATTTTTGGTATTGAGACACGGCCAGTTTAGCGATAAAATACACCAATAAAATTATAAATAGTAGAAATACCAAAAATATAATCATTAAATCATCTTTATTGCAATCGCGTATTGCACATAACTTGTCATCTTGAACATAATTATTTGAAATATTATATTTATTTTGTATCGACTCAATGAGTTTCTTCTGAGCCACATAAAAAAAAATCGATTATCGGTTATCTAGAATAGAGACTGTCGTTTTCTCCATCCCCAATTTTCCAAAAAAAAAAATATTTTTTTTTCTAACGAATAAATTGAAAAGAAGTTTTGAATGGGAAAGTTTTTCCCCAATTTTCCAAAAAAAAATTATTTTTTTTCTAACGAATACATCGAAGAGAAGTTTTGAATGGGTAGATATAACTATAGTTTTAGAAAATATTGCGTATATATAATAAGTTCAATAATTCAATCACCTGCCGTTGGATGCATTATGAAAATAATATAGGTAGGTATATGTATAGTGCCTATTGAACATATTATTAAATTATATAATGAAGTATAAAACGTTGTATATATATATATATATATATATATATATATATATATATATATATATATATATGTGTGTGTGTGTGTGTGTGTGTGTGTGTGTGTGTGTGTGTGTGTGTGTGTGTGTTATATATATATATAACAAAGAAACGTTTTCATGTGTTATGTTCGAGGGGTAGGTCCCTATATACACAGTAATTTTCTTTTATATTTTTACTGCGCAGTACACATTTAATATTATATATCAGATTATACGTCAAACTACCAAATGATTTATTACAAAAAATATTAGATTTATCCCGTAGGTATATACAATTCCCGTGGATGCCATTGGTCTCAAATATTATATTGTATACAGTATACGTGCGTTTATACAATAGGTATATAAAACCAAAACATCTGTTCAATTGACACATGAATCATGAATGTATTCAAATTACATTAAAATGTATTTATTCTGTACAAATAAAATGTCAATACATAAGTATAAATATTTTACAAGCGTCGAAAAGATTCTTGTATGTACGTGCTTACATATAATATTATATAATTGTTATAATATTCTGAAAAATGTAAGATCGGCTTTAAATAAAAGTGTTTTATCTTTAAATTTCTCATTTTTTTTTTTTAAATATCGCTGTTATTCAAAATACAGTTCACAATGTCGTCGTTTATTTAGAACTAACGCTGCTGTCGGTTATTTAGACACATATATGTTTTTATTCGTTTGGGTTTGGCTAATTATATAGCTCGTATTAATAACTAATACGTATAATACGTCATAATGTAACAACCAAATCATGTTTCACACTGTATTGTGTATACCTATTCCGTATTCACTATTCGCCCAACCTATCTTATTCTTGATGAATAATGAGTAATTTTATGAATATTGTTACATCAGTAATACTTAACATTAAAACGTAATTCGTGTAGTTTATTTCATTTAGTTTATACACTATATAGCACTTATATATACTGACGAGTATAGGTACATGTATCCATATATTATTGTATAATGCAACGTATCATTATTCTCATTATATACCTTCCGCAGTTATTGAATATAAAAAGTCTGTAATAACTATTCAGTTTTTATTTTTTACATACATAAACATAATATAATATACAAATATAGAAAATATACCTATTTGTTAACTCGTATAACATTTTAGCAACCAAATAGGTGTAGGTACTATATTTGTTTAATACTTTAGTTGTAAGAACCCATGTTTGTAGACACAAACATCTATTTTCAAATGATAATCACTCTGTTTTGCTTTGAATTATTCAATATATGATTTATTCAAAAATGTTGATGTGTCCAAATCTAAATTTGAATGAGCAGTTTCCTAGTGATTAAACATAATGTACTATAAGGATAATAGATAATATGTAATATGCATACAGAGTATACATATAACATAAAATATATTGTATAATATTTATTAAATTGAGCACTTATTACTCTGCAATTGTGCAATTTATAAAAGTTAAAAAGTGTTAATATATTAATATTGCTTTATTACTTACACAGTTATTACTAATTAGTCGTTAAAATTTTGTTTTAGATACAAACATTTAAAAAAAAAAAACTGCTGAATAATTAAAAGTAAATAAAGAGGATTTTCATCTGAAAATAGACCGCAGAACATTTAATAATAATATAATACCTAATTTAAAATATTCGAAAATCTAGTCTTTAAGTATATTCAAAAATTCCAAAAAATTACATTTTGTATAACTGCATTATTAAAAAAAAAACGAAGGGTTAACTTAGTGAATCGCTCTATATACGTAAACATATACATAAATATATTTTGATTAATCGATGAAGCTAACATTAAAGTTTATTAAAGAAGTTCTGAAAAGATGATTATTTATGTAAATGTTTAAGCTCTCTAGAGTTCAAAAATACTACCTAAACATGTTTTACTACTATTACTTACTCAAAGTTAATAAATTAATAATATTTTATTATGTTGTTGAAATAACTTAAAACCAAATCCATCTAATAAAATTTTTAATTTTTTACAAAAATCAATCTCGTTAATTTAATTACGAAATAACATTTTATTTGGTTTGTGTGAATTAAATTTTATATTTTATATAATATATTTAATTATAATGATAATTTGTTTCATGAAGTCTGCAGACGATGAAAGACAGTTCCATTACGGGTGAAAAATGTCCGGTTTTCTGTAAAGTATCTATACATTGTACATATATCTTAATATCTTATTTCAAGTTACGCTATACTTTGCAGTTTTTCAGATATATTCAACTAATGACTGATCAAACTATTTACTTGGTCAAATACTGCATATTAACTAACCACCTTTGTAACACCATAAAATAGAATTGCATTCCAACACATAAAAACTAATGTATCACAGATTAAATCAAACATAAATTATAATGTATACATGATTTCTTATATAAGTAAATAGTAGGTACCTGATACATGTATTGATATATATCTTAGGTAATATTACATATTATAACAAATTTAATGACGAATGACGTGTATTCACGCCTTATTAGACAGATATATAAGCAAATAAACGATATATAATAATACAACTAAAGAAAACTAATATAGGTACCTAATAACTAATAAGTAATAATTAAAGAAACTAGTTGAAATCGAATAATTTATTCAAATCGTTGTATTACTAATATATAATTGGCCTTAAATATAAAGGTTAAACAAATATAATTATACGAATAATGCAATTTTTATTATCTACATATATAAGATTTTTTTTGATATTTCTAAAATAATATATATATATATATATAATAGAATATTATTAAAAAATTTTAAAAGAAAATGTTTTGTTGACATTTTTTGCTCAGACTAATAATTTTTATCAAACAATTTTGTTGTAGAAAAAAAATACTGACAATATTTTTTTGAATTTACTGCTTGTACTTATATTAATTCAATTCTGTCATAATAATTATATCATATTAAAGTTATCATTAGTTAAAATATTAAATTATTTTTTTTACCGTTTGTTGAGTGATCCGTTATAGTTATAATCTTATAAAATAAGTACCTATATATTATAGAGGTGAGGTATACAGGATGATTCACCTTCATTTTTCTTTAATAATGAATTTATTAAGATTCAAATTTTTGGAATTTGTATGTACAATTTATAGGATCATATTTTTAAATCCTTACATTTTGTTATACGTACTGTTTAAGAAATGTCCTGTAGCGATAGAAGTATACAATTTTTTTTTTTTTTTTTTTTGTTAAAATGAGTACCAACCTTTTTTTACTGTGAATTTTAAAGCAAATGATTTTTTGAAAATGTTGATTTATTTAAATAAAAATTCAAACGACTAGTCTTATGAGTTAATAAAATGTATAATATACAAAGAAAAATAGTCCTTTAACACGGTTTTACGAAACTATAAAATGTTTGGTATGGTTTATATTTAACTTTGTACTTATTACATTTGAGCAATTTCAACAAGTTGTAGCACGTTAATACTTAATAGATTAGTATATATTTAAAACTTTTTATCTTTGCATTTATAGACTTTTTATTCTTAGTATATACTATATATATATATATACTTAAATAACTCAAAAAATACCTGTTTGAATTTGGATTTAGTAGTTACATTAAGATTTAAAACAAGTTAACTGCTTATGAATTTACAACAAAAAATAATTTTAAAAAATTAAGTTGTCTGACTACAAAATACTGCTTACCTAACCTTGAAAGACATTCAAATCTAAATATTTAAAAATAAGGTCTTTAAATATACTAAAAAATACTAAAAATCAGAATTTGAATAAATTCATTATTAAAGGAACCACGGGGGGGGGGGGGTGAGTATGCTCGGTAAATCATCCTGTATAGAACAGAATCTAAAGTTTAATCCCTAGAATTAACATCATATATTTTGATTAATAATTTGACTGCATGAACAGTGCAGTTTATTATATTTAATAAATTTATGCTCAGGATATTTTGTTACAAAATAAATAAAAATATTATATAGATACACGGTTTTTTGTCCGTTTCGAACCTGTGCTTAAAGGATTTACACTTGACTTTCCGAATCTTTATAATTGGGCTGCAATAATAGAAGTGTACTTACCTAATATAAAATGTTTATAATCAATTTGTGACATAGTGACATGTACCCAAATGTGAAATGTGCATAGAGTGTTTATTTTAGCATTAAACATTCATTATTTCATCTAGGTTGTGATTTTTAAATTAACGTTTTTAATATTATGCACCAATTTTTTTATGTTTTTTGCTTTTTAATAACAAATTGTATTTTGAATTTCATATTCTGCTAAAAAATGATAAAAAACAGTATTTTTTTTTATGTGATGTTAGTGACTTCAAACAATAGATAAAAAAAATTTTCAAAAACAATACTTAAAAAATATTGAGTTAAAAGAATCATCAAGTATAATATATGAATTTCAGTATAATACGCGCGCAGGTATATAATATATACGTATTTATTGACAGTGGCCATAATGATAAATACCTATATTTACATGCAATGCAGTAAGATCAGTTGGTTCGCGCGATTGCACGAATATAATATACAGTAAAACCTCTTTGTAACGGAATCGCTTAGGACCAACAATTTTTCCGTTATAAAGAGTTTTCCGCCTTAGAGAGGGTAAAAAAAAATTCATCCATAATCTTTTCTTTATTTTTTATCGCGTCGTAAACTTGAGTTTTTCCACATTTAAATCTAGTAATAAGTTCCTTCGTACTTAGTTTTTGTGTCTCCTTCAACTCGATTAGTTTAACTTTATCGGACAAAGTCAGAGCTGTACGTGGCATATTAGTGAGTAAAAACTAAAAACAGTACGAAAACAAACGAAATCACAACGATAATACAGACGGTGAGTACTGCACGTTTACTAAACGATATGAACAATTCGAGAGAAAAAAGACGACTGGGCAGTTCATATTAACAAAAATACGTTAAAGATATGTACACATACGTACACATTTAATCTTTAATTATAAACAAATCATTATGACAATCGTGAAACGATAGCGTCGAATGATATTTCAGATAATGATAAAGTTTAGATTATCTAGTAACCAAACATATATATTATATACATATAGCTTATACTTATATAAGTGTAATTTATCTTCAAATAATTCTATTTTCCGTTTAACAGAGAGTATTTTTACTAATTGGATTACGAACATTTTCCGTTTCCGTTTTGTAGAGGTTCCGTCTTAAAGAGATGATAAGGAGGATTCCGTCTAACAGAGGGTCCGTTATGAAGAGGTTTTACTGTAATAGGTTATACGGTTTTCGTCAATGCTCACGCGAGCCTGCAGTGCGGTATCTTCTCTGAAACGCGCGGCGTTTTCCCCGCACGAGACAAACTTCGTCGCCTGTAGGATATTATTATAAATCTACAATATATCTTCATCTCGTTCCATTATTATTATTATTATTGTTATTAATAAGACGAGCGCGATGCGCCTGTCAGCAGCTCATCCGGAACAAACATTGTAAAATCCAATCATCTGCCTATCTATACTAAACACTCGGTATATAGGTGCTAACCACCGGCGACATCCTACTGGGATATGTATGCGATACGGGAATGTAAATATTAAAATCTGCCTAATATTATACATCGTCATCGCACGCGAATAATAATCACGTGTTCACGCGTACATGCCAGTGTGTTCGGTTCGCTGTAGGCGAGAATTCATGAATGAGAGTACCTACTTCCCTATCCAATATCACGCCAGCTAATGCATATTACGCTGCATGCGAACCTTTTCCGGCGTGTAGTTTTATAATAGCTGACGATACACTGTAGTGTCATTAGTTTATAATAAGACGTAAACTATTATAAATGTGTGCAACGAAAGCGTCCGTCCGTCCGCGTATATGTTAAAGAATTTCCTATTCGTCGACAAAATTTGTTGTCATAATAAAAACGTTATTCGCCGTTCATAATATAAAGTATTATAATAATATGAGACACACACAGACACAGATATTATACATAGGTGCATACACGCGCGCGCGCTCCATGACTATGGGCTCTTAGTTCAACGACCACTAGAAGGTTATTAGATTTTGAGTCGTATAATATTAGGTACACAACACGACGACATAATAATAATATGATTACCGTGCACGTGACGCGTGTTGTATTATGGTATATAATAATCATAATAATATGTACGCAATATTATTACGTATACCCAATATTGATATTGTATACCTATATAATTCACGTTCGCGGTAGGTTAGGTTACGCCAGGACCGCGATATTGTAACATTTTTCACTCTCGGTAGGCTTTTAGTGTAGCACGTGTGTAAATATTAAAATGTGTCTTAGACGGCCGTGCCGTGTGTTACTTTTCGTGTCACGTTGCGCATTGCACATTGTTGCAGACTGCAGTGCTGTTAGATTCGTGCACGGGCGATGCACCTCTATATAATATTACACGTCATATAAATACGTACCATATTATCTCATATTGACTACTGCAACGGCGGCCCAACACGTGGGCGGGATTGTTGTTTATTTAAACGATTGCATTCGGAACACATATTAGCGGCGGTTCCGCGGCGATGCGCTTGTGTCCGTCCGTCACGCTCGTTATACGACTGTTTAAGACGGACAGTTATCAACAAATACGCACAATCAATTCATATTACGTATTATGACATATTAATATTATAATATTGTCATATCGATCGTTGTCCCAAATGTTTTTTTTTTTTTTTAATCGACTGCACGCCTATCTGGGCCACCCCGTGAACCATTGACACTTGTTGTGTTTAATAGAAACACAGTTTTTGCGTACTTAAAATATGACTTGACTACACTTAAATGTATACGCTATTGTATCGCGGTGTTTTTTGATCGGTCGAGCGCGACTTTTCGAAATAGTACAAGATCATAAATCCGTTTCCAAGACCTTGAGTTTTTAAACGCATGATGATATTATATTAAATGGTTTTAAAACATTTCACTATTTCAGCCTCTGGGCGACTGTAATATCCATTTCCGGCATATTCCTATTACCTATAACAATTATTATTAATACTCATATTCAACTGTAGATGTGTCCACGTGATTATAACATATGTGGTCAGTCAACATGTATATCATTCAAAACCTTGAAAACATTCTGCTTTAGCATACTAAGATAGTGAGATGTGAATAAACTTGCATATTTAACTTCTTGTTTTTTTGCTTACTGCATTATTAATTACCTATAATAATTACAAAAGTAAATAAAAAAGTTACCAAATATATTTACATAATACGTCTTATATTATGATTCCAATAATATTTAAAATTGAATCATTTTAGAAAGTTGAAAAAACTATAAATCACTATAAATGACTCATTACTTTAATAGCAAATTATAATGTATTCATATACTGTGTACATTGAAATATTGAATCAATCACTAATAGGTGTATGCACTTTGTAGTTTGTAGTCTTATATTATACCGTATAATATTATATGTATAACAGTTAAGTAATCAAAAAAATAATTAACCTCAGCAGTTTCCAGTAAGGTTTGACCTTAAGACCTTCCCAGTAATACGATGAAATTAATAATTATCGATAAAACGAGAATAGTTCCAATTTAAACACCTAAATTGGGCCCCTTATTTAAATTGATCTGGTCGCGCATGGTTAAATTATTTGGTTTTGACATGTTTGCGCCAGCAAGGAAATTAATACTATATCAAAACTAATATACTGGTAACCTGTAGGTAAGTACCTACACTTACACAACTTGCTATCAAAAAATAAAAACCAAAAATCTTTTGATAATTTCGATTTTCTAAAAAAAAATCAATTATAACTAGATACATATTTGTTGTTAGGTTAAGAACATTATATTAAAAATTAATAGCTGACAAATGATATATTCAATTATAAAGAATTTAAAACTAATACCAAGACAAATATTAACTTGATTCAGAAACAAAATTTAATTATTTTATATTAATTACCGTCTGGGTTATATTCGGGTCTGGTAAATTATCAAATCAAAAAAATGTAAAATTTTAAATTTAAAATCATTGTATTTAGTAAGTATGATTAAACAATATTTGATTAATTGATAGTTTTTAACTAAACTGTTATCTACCTATAAATAAGATAAATAAATTGAAAATAGCTAAATTATTACAATTTACAACGTATAATTAAATAAGTTAATTTAATAAGTTAATTATAGAAAATAAACGGCTTAACAGATTAAGTTAAAAGTTTAAAAAAATAACTTTTTAATTAATTAATGCCTAACTTTTTATATACACCTGCCTATTATTTATTGAACTATACATTAGAAAAAACAGAAACTTGTGCCTATTATATAAGTGTATATATATATAATACACTTGTTATATACTAGATTAGATTATACTTATTAATTAGGACATAGGTAGGTTATATATTTCCGTTCGAATACCTTGTATCAGGCACTATAATTAGGTACCACAAACTATGTGAACCACATTGAGCCGAATGATAAGCATAGTATAGAACATTATATTCTATAAAATATTTAAATATATTCTTTAGGTAATGTGTAATGAAATATTAGAGTTGATGCTGTGTGTTAAGTAAAACAAAATCAAGTATATGTTATACTTATATTATTTTAAGAGCCATGGTTTTTAATATTATTGTAATTTGTGAACGAATTGTCAGTCGTAGTTTTAGATTCGTATCATATTCTGTATTCGACAATGTAATAATGTAGTTATTCTCATTAAATGCACGTCGATGGAAACTAATGGATTAAATAGAAATTGTATTTTATTAAATTTACTGTCAGCTCAGGACAGATACCAGATTTTAATCAAGAATATTAATTTTTTTTCGTTTATTATACCTATTACATAAAATAGACATATACAAATGGAACTGAAAACGCATTTAATTTCCTTATTATTACATGTTTATGATTTCCAGCTGCACAAAATGTTCTGAATTCATTACGAGGGCTTATATTCCATTCTTGTTGCATGGCTGCTGCACCAATAGAAACACACGAGTAGTATACTGAATATATTAAATATAAGAAAGAATACATTATTGACCGCTAGGTTCTTTCCATTGAGTGAGCAGGCAGCAGACATTATTTTCTTAGAAAATCATATACATTAAAAAAAAAAATGTCTTATGGAAATACAATTTAAATAACATGCCTATATAGTATATAATTATAATTTATATGTTTGTATAATGAGTAGACCTTATTATAGAATCATGTGGGAATAAGGTTTTTACCCGGAACACTGTTTCCTCCAAAAGAAGACCCACCCATATGATAAAATATAAAATAATTTCGAATGAAAGTAGATATAGAATTTATAGTTGTCGGTAAAAAAAAAAAAAAGAAAAATATGTACCTAATAAAAACGTGTTTTTGAATTTTCATTATTAAAACTATTATTTTTTTTAACATGACGTAGCCCGTATATAAGAGTAGGTAATCATCTTTTAATTTGAAAATAAATGATACATTGATAATAATAAAAAAAGTTATCAACCTTATTTTTTTTAAATACAATTTATTATAGTTAGTTTAATTAAAAATATAATATGTAAAAATCATTACTGAATGTAATAAAATATTTCCACTTCCAAGTGTCATTATTATGAACTAGGGTTGGGTTTACATTTTTTTGCGAAATAATTAGGATTATAATAATGACGATTATTCATTATATGAATTATGTCTTATATTACATTTTTAATATACATCGTGGTATCATTATTCATCACATTCGCTTATTGATCTATATTTATAACCAGATAGTAATATAAAATTAAAAATTAAAGATGTATTTAATTTTAAAAGAATATTGTATTGATTTTACAATGATGTCAAATGTTTTCTTATTTTGTTATAATTCAAAAACGAATAACTGTAAACACTTAAAATTTTTAATGAATGCTGAGATTATCATTTTCTATACAACATACAATTTTAAAAATATTTTGACTCTTTTTTAGCTGATTGTATGAGCACATAACGCTTTCAAGTTTTTAAAATTTAATTTCTATAATAAATATCGATTTAAAAATGTTTATTGGGTCAAAAATCTTAAAAATATAATACAAGGTTTATCATAAGTTGTTTTAATAGCAGTCAAAAAATATTAAAGATACAACAGCCCCCCTTTTTTAGAAACATTTTAAGTTTAAATTTTGACCGAAATTCATTAAAATATCAAATATCTGCAAATTATTTAGTTTTGAAAAATAAAAAAGGTTCCTTATAAATTGTAACAATAGCAGTTTAAAATTATTATAGATACATAGGCACAATTTTTTTATAAACTTAATTAATATTTAAGTCGAATTTTTGATTAAAATTCGTCAAAATATCGAACATTTGCAAATTAATTTGTAGTTAAAAATATATAATATATTAAATTCTTATATCTAAGGACTGAAAATTTAAAACAAGGTTTCTCGTACGAAGTTAATGTTATAAACAAAATTTCTAAAAAATATAATTACATGGTTGATTTTTATAGATATTTTAAGTTCAAATTTGGACGAAATTAGATATTTAAATAAAGAATAACGATGTCGGTTATTTTGTCGTAATGAAAAAACATTTTTCATGGGTGCTTGAAACTGTTAAAGTATATAATTACATTTTATACACTCAATAACATTTTCAAATGCAATGTTTACTCCAAAAATTAATTCAACATACTTTATTATGAATAGTTAAATTAATTACTTTAATAGCAATAATATCAGAAAATATATTTAGTAAAGTAGGTTGATAGATCGTCTTCGTCCAGAATCGTTTTTCGTATAAAATAATTTTATATCATTGATTGAATTCAAATTTAACATATCCATTGCAGCGACCTACTCGACACTTTCTATACAACAGAGTGGTACCCACTTGCCGACCTTTTTTATTAATGACGTGCAGAATAATTTGTAAAAATTAGAAGATAATATTTTAATTGATAATAATTATCACGAAATGATAATTTCAAAGTTAATCTTTCCATTCTTACTATGCAGTAAATAATCTATGAATTTATTAAGTTTATCTAAATTGCTAAATGCAAACCATTTTTAAAGTTTTTTGATACCTATTGATACCTATATACAATTGTACAGCGATACAATGAGGAGCACACATGATGGCTATACCGCGGTGTGTATTCGCTTTTTAAATGTAGAAGGTATCTCAGATGACTGGTACCCTATATGACATCAGTATGTAAAAAAAGTGAAAATTCTATACGCAAAAATGCGATTGATCGCAATTATCATAGCTTTGTATGTTCAATTTTGACAATCAGTATTTGAAAACAGAATACTTAATATACATCGTTAATTATACATTTATACTTATTTACCGAGCGAGCGTACAATTGGAGAACAGTTTATTTTATGTGTGGCTTTAGAAGTATGTGAAGTATATACCGTATTAGGTAAAATACTATAATGTAGCTAGTATAGGTACGTTAAATTGGTGTTTTTCCTACATAATAATTGAATAAAGATAATATTGACTAACAACATTTACAAAATTAGCAAAATATGGATTTAGCTCTAACATTGTTTATATAAATACTAGAGGAAATATTAATTTTGTATTTGTTAAAAAACACTTAAGACATACAAAAAATTATTGAAGACCTTTTCAATTTACAAATTTAGTTTATTTTGTGTAGGTATATAATATATAATTTGAAAATTAGGAATTAAGAATTATAAATATTAGATATAAGTAGGTACGTCACGTTTTGAGATAGAAATATGAATCACAGTGGACGGTGCCCCTCCACCCACCCTCTAAAGGGGGGTCTTGATCCATCGTACAGGGACGCATCTGGGCGTATAAAACACAATAAAACGGAAATCTATAATATACTATAGACGAATAAAGGAAAAAAAAGTCTCGGGAAAAATAGTCCTCGAAAAAAAAGCCGCAGAAAAAAACCAGGTCTTTTAATCATAAAAATGAATTATAGATATTAGGTTTTAACAGTTATATTATTAATTCTATAGTAATAGTTATAGTAATCTATAGTATTTTATTTTTGAAACTCAAAATAAAAGGTATATAATATGAACTAACTACTCATGAAAAATATTATTAATAGTGAATGACAAAAAAAGAGTGTTAAAAAAGTTTTAAGTGTTTTACTTACCTAATTACTTTAATAAATACTTACCTATAGTATTTTAAATAATGGGCAGATTTCTATTAAACATATTAAAAAAAAATCATTCTGTATAATATGCATTATCTAAGTGTTAAGAGATTTTAGTTTAGACCTAAAATAATAAAAAAAAATTACCATATTATGAAAAAACACTAAAAAATACTAAAAAATCTCTTTTTAGTAATCAAAGGAGGACACAAAAATTTACCAGAATTTTTATCTGCAGTTAACACACAATAAATTTTTATTGATTTGTTTTTGATTTATTTTATTTGAATATTCTGAATAACCTTAAGTACTATGACCTATTATTTAAAAAGAGATATAATTGTAATTACTACACAATATTAATATTAAGTAAAAATGCTGTATACTTATGTGATAAATTGTTTATATATTTTAATTACAGTATGATCATCCTTATTTAAAAAAAAAAACTAAAATTTATCGTGGATTTTTGTTCTGATTACCATTGTAGACACCTCAACACATATAGTATTTTTAAGCTATGTAGTTCGTGTACACCAGTGCTTCTCAACATTTTTCAAACTGTCACCCTCCTAAGAAGCAAAATATTTTTCAACGCCCCTTCCTTTAGAAGGAGCGTTTACTAAAATAAGTAAGCGTTTATTAAAATAAAAATAAAAATAGTATAGATGAAATATTTATGATTGAATAATAAATAATATATATTTATAAATGTAAATATAATGAAAATAAAATATAAAGTTTATATTTAAATATAATTTAAGAGGATAATTAAAATGTTTTGAAATATATTGATTAGTGAGTTTGTTGTGCTTGGTGGTTCAAAGCCAATTTTTTTACGTTTGGTTCAAAATTTGGTTCATAAATCTTGGTGCGTTGCTTTAAAAAAAAAAAGTTCACCGTCCTCTTATCGCCCAAATTGAGCTCACTGCCTCCCCCCCTCCACCGCCCGAAACGAGCTCACTGACCAACAGTATTCCTTCACCGCCTACCGGGGGAGAGGGGTGATTTCGCCCCCGTTGAGAAGCACTGGTGTATACTAATCAAAATATCTAATAGAAATATTTCCGACTGCTATATCGGTATCTCGTACCTCAATTAATTATAACTCTATATTGATACATCATAATGAAAATAATCTCCTTAAAGCTGTAAGCATAATCCGTACATTATTTTTTTCATTACTTTACTGGAATTTCTAGATTATTTGAATTTTTTATCATTTCTTTTGAACTTTTATAATTATTGAAAGTCAACTATACACCTAATGAGTATAAGATAGGAATGCCATTAATTATAATTGGATCTAGGTATTTAAGATAAATAAAAACAAGTATTAAAATTGTTTTTAATGTCTGTATAGATTTTTCGGATAGAAAATAGAAATAATAGTCCAAATATTTCATTCTACTTACTTTTACACCAGAATAATTGTATCAGCATTGAAGAAAAAAAACTATTGAAAATTGAGTAAGCCGTAAATAATTTGTCGAATCATGGAAGTTTAGTTAGGTATTTAATTATTTTTGCCTATATGATAATATGTATAGAATTATGCAAGACAGCAATAATTGTATTGAAAGAAAAACGTATCACGTATATGTAAATTAGATTGCGAGCGAACGACAGATTTTTTTCTGGGCTAATCAAAACATTTACCTGTTGCCTACCCATGTCAAAATAATTTCTGGTTGGGCTGTTGAAGACTTTTTTTCCAAATCACGGGCCTTTTAGACACAGCCCGACACTGTTTATATTAGGATGAATCATTGTCATATCATGTTTATTGATATGTTTATTACGTACATATTTCAGTGACTCATAACACGGCGAATCGTAAATGGAACGAAAATTTATTAAAAACGACTTTGATACCTATTACCTATAATATTATATTAATTTTAGATTCTGAGCTCTGATAAATGTTTAGGTTTTACAATGATGTTATGTGTGTGTTTTTTTTTAGTTCTTTTATTAATTTTTTTTGTTATTTGTGTCTGTTATCACTCATCCCCTTTTGAAGTAAAAAAATGCTTCAGTCATCAACTGAGAATCAAATTCAGTTTGTAATTTAGAATAGTTTTTGGTAACAAATTTGATCTCACTAACTCGTTGGTGGGTGTAAGGGGTAAAAAGTAAAAATTTTAAGTACTTTTCAAAATAATTGGAATTTATTTTAATAAATTTTATTTATCTATACGCAATAATAGTTTTCGAGTTGTTGTTTTATTTAGCCGCAATTCAAAAGTTATTATTTAGTACCAAAGATACTTGCAATTTTTATTAAATATTTATACTATTATTTTTTATACATAATACAATTTTCAGCTATTTATAAACATTTGAAATTTTCTACTTTTTTTAGTTTCTTTTCGATTTATATTGATAAAATTTTGTTTCTAAGTCAAAAATTTAAAAATTGAATACAAGTTTCCTCATTATACAACGACATAAAATGGTCACAATTTTTTTCATAAACGTTTAAATCCAAATTTTGATCAAATTCTACAAAGTATTTTATAATGTATAAATTATTATTGATCATAATATATCTATATAGCTTAAAAATTTAATCGTTTAATTTAATTTAAGAAGCCACGAGGCTTCTTGTAAGTTGTTCTTAATGCAATTTAAAAATATTGAAATTACAGTAAGAAATTTTTTTGAATAGTGATTTGAACGTAATTGGATATTTAGACGAAAAATAAAGTTTTTCCTTTGAGTTAATTTTTTGTAATTAAAAAAAAATATTTATTGTAGAGCCTTGAAAATTTCACAATTTTATATATTTTTATAGAATATAATTTAGATTTTATAACACCAATGCTTTTATCATTTATCTAACTATAACAAGTAGTTATAATATTTTTTTTTATCTATTTTTAAAAATACAGACATTCAATAAAATTATATGACCTCTTCGTTTTGGGAATTAAGTTTGCGTGTACAGTCCTTATTCTTGCATTAATTTGGGCATAGTAACTTCAGTTTCGTACAAGTTAATTTACAGGTACCTGAAGTTTACCTAAATTGAGACCGTTAAATAATTGATTCCAAGGAAATTTAGAGGTATGTATATGAGTTGCGGTAAATGTAAGTTGCGCCCGCGTTTCTCAAGTACACATGTAAGTTGAGGGCCGTATATCTAAAATTAGTCTCCGACAGAAAGTCCGTTAAGATAACAAGTTATAGTAAGTTACATAGTAATAATATTTTCGTCGGTTCCCTATTTAATTGTCAACAATTGTTGAGACGTACAACGTTTACATGTTAGTTGGCCGATAACCGTTATATACGAGTGTACAAATAAGTTGTCTACTGATTTCTTTTTCGTATAAAATGAACGTAATGAATATAATGTTAAGTGAAAAAAATTAAAACATTAAAATTGATTGGTGAACGTAAATTTCGTTTTCATAAATTCTTAAAAAATGATATCGAACGTTGGTGTTGACCGTCAAAACGTCTAAGTGCTTTTCAAAATTTAATAATCTTAATTCTGTAATTGAAAGTTGTAATGAACATAATCATGAACCACTATTAGAAAATATTTTAACTAAGCAAAAACTTAGTAATAATTTAAAACGAAAGGCAATTGACGACATGTTTGCCAGACAATTAAAAATACTATATTCTGAACTGAAAAATGATAATATTGAAAATTTAACTTCTGGAGATGTTTTATTAATAAAAAGAAATATCCATAATGCTCGTTTTTTAAAATTACTCAAATTATCTACTACATTAACTAAAATTCACAACATTTTCAAAAATATGGAATTCAAGACAGTTAAAGATGAAAATTTTTTGTCAGTGAATAATAACGAAACAGATATATTAGGTTTCTCGACAATTAGTAATTTACAAGCTTTATGCAGTTTACACACGATTTTTAGACGGTACTTTCAAAAGTTGACCAAAATTATTTTACCAGTTGTTTACTGTTCATAGTGTGCTAAACAACAAATACATACCACTTGTTTATTTTTTACTGCCATCAAAAGCAATTAATTGTTATACTAATGCATTTCAAAATTTAGTTGACGAATGTAGAAAAAATAACATGCAATTCAATTCGAGTGCATGTTGATTTTGAAAAGGCCATACATACTGTTGCAAATACTGTTTGGCCTTCAATTCAAGTTAAGGGATGTATATTTCACCTAGGAAAAAATTGGCACAAAAAAATCCAACAGTTGAGGCTTATTATAAAACAAAAATATTGAAAGAAGTAATTTTTTACGACTATTTTTTGGACTTTCTTTTTTAAATCCACAAAATATTGAAAATTGTTTTACCGAAGATATTATGGTAATACAACCACAAGATGCTCGAGTATTAGAATTTACACAACATGTATTAGAATCACTCATAAAACATGACGCTGACTTTCCACCAGAAATATGGGCGAAATATTTATCATCGATATTCCGCATGACTAACAATTGCGAATCATTCCATAGAAAATTGAATAGTTAATTTAATGCTTCGCATTCAAATATTTTTAATTTTATTGAAATTTTAAAAAACATTTAAAATGATGCTTACATAGCGTTACAGAGTCAGGACACCAGAAACAGAAGAATGATTGAAAAAGAAGGATATATTAAAAAATTAGAAGTAAAATTAGAAACTAAAAAAATAACCCAATTTGAATTTGTGAGGCAACTGTCATTCAAATTTTTATCTATTTCTATGTAGACTTATAGTAAATAATAAACTAATAACAACTTAAACTAAATTTACTGTCCTTTAAATTTTTACCTACATCAATATAAATAAATTTTTTTTTAAAAAAAAAAAACCAATATTTTAAACCATACCAATATTGTAAGTTATAATAGTAGTATTGGCAGTCCTAAGTCTGGTAAAACGGGAAGGAAAACATTAGCATACATTTTAATATAAAAATAAAAAGACGCAATTTACATATGAAAAAAAATACTCAGCACCCAATTTAGGCATGAAAGAAAATATCCGGGACGTTATTTGCATACCTTTTTTTAGATAGAGATAATCATGGTAGCATAATGAATTAAAATATGATGACTGACTAAATTTAAGTACTAAAAATAGTTGGGAGACATTCAGCCAACTTCCTCGTGGTGTCTTCTGAGTAACGCCAATAGGCTGAAGTTCATGAACTAATTATATATGTAATGGGAATCAATTAATACGTCCCCTAAATTAACTTGGGAATTAATTTACTCACGCTGACTTCTGCGGTTTTTTAATATTCGCCCCCGTGCTGAAATAGTGAAGTCTATATACCTACTGTAAGACTGTAAACTATATCTATATATTGTGTAACATAATGTGTTAGTTATTATTAGTTATTATCCGACACAGACGCACAGTGTACAGAAAGTACATACACCATAGTATAAATACTCGTATACATAACATACACATAGTCTATATGGCATGCTCTATCAATAAACTGTAAATGAATGAATGAGATCAAGTTCAATAAAGTCGGCAAACTATTAATGAAATCAATGATCTAAATATTCACGTGTACGGTGTACGTGCACGTGTGTTTAAGTGTGTTAATCTTAGGTTTATACATTTATAATAAATATACATTTATATACATTTATCATTTCAAACATCATTATCAAGTTTCCTAATGCTATGTAAATTAATTTAACCTCTTCTTTTTTGTATATTTATAATTTTGTCCGAATAATAATTTCTAAAAAATGTAATTTATCGTTCATAAAAATATTTTAATATTTTTTACCTGAATTCTTTTTAATAATTAATTTCCAATTATGTATAAAGTATAAAATAAAGCAATCCATACCAAAAACTCACAAACATTTTTAATCTGTGTGCATTGATATTGATTGTATTGCATATAAGTAATAAAATATCATTTGAACATTAAATAAATTTAAATTAAATTATTAACTTTATTAAATTCCGACATAATATACAAAACAAATTACGTGTAAATGACATATTAAAGTAAGTATTATAGTAATAAAAAAAATATATGACACATAAATTTAGTATTTGAATATACATTGTACATGCTTTAACTTATTTAAGTGAATTTATTTGAATGCGTAATGCGACAATATGATACATTTTTAGTTATTATTAAATTAATCAAACTACCAGTATCTATAGGTATTAAATTAGACATCGGCGAAATCAAAATATTGAGGTGTATTAATGTAATAAGTATAGTTAAAATGCCAACGATGTTATGTTTTAAAGTGTGCTAAACTTAAAATATAATTTTTAAACTAAATAATGAATAAAATCATAAAAATTCTTTATATATTTTTTTACTGTTATTTATAGAGGGTTAAACATTCAGAAACAGTGTTGAATATAACCATGAAAGATATGAATCAATAATTCGGCAACAATATAATGACAATATTTAATGAACAATTTATTAAAAATGGAAAGTTTAATTAGATTTTAGAAATATTTTTACCACCACTGTATATTTAAAGTTATAACTAGAGCACACATTTTTATGCACTAAAAAATATCAAAATATGTCGTATAATATTCAGCAAAAATGGTGAAAATATGCAAAAAAGGTTTAAAATATAGTAAGAAAAATGTACACAATTATTTACTTAAATCGTTCACTTGATAATAAATTAGATATTAAAATAATTCAAAATAAATCTAACGGCTTAATTGATTGCTTAATGTAAATCGAATACATTTTTTCAATGAAATTGGTTGACAAGATTATGAACAAGAAATTTCACTTTTTGTTAAAAACGATAAAATTGATATAAGTTATAAAGGATAAAATAGCTCTTGAAAATCGGTTAACAATGCAAATAAAAGTTTCAAAATTGAATTCGCACGGATACCTAATTCAAATTTTGTGTAAAGAATTATTTTTACAATAAGTTAAAATGTATGCATCTTCCTACAAATTCACAACCCTAAAAATGAAAATTAAAGTCGTCGTTCACTGATAACATTAAAATATTATCTTATGGCTTTTAAGCCGATATCTTTTTTATACGCAAATGGCTATAATTGGATTATAACAGTATATAGTTACTGTATTCTGTACAGATTAATTTGTTTTTTATGACATTTATGTATAGATCTACAATAAAATATACTTTTTTTTATTGATTTTAAAATTTTATTTCGAGTGATTTAAAAAATGAAAGATCTATCAGCCACTTCCTCACTGAATACCAAATATATCACAATATTCGAACAAGCTACAACCTGCCTGAATTACTAGCCGAAATACTAAACAATCATCTTCAATCAATAGTCAACATTATCCAATTCATCACAGCCGCCAATCTTCAAACCAAAATTTAGTTAACACTTAGATTTAGTACACAATATATGTAATTTACTTTATTTTTCTCTGTAAGCCCAATGGTCCATGTTGCCGAGGGTATATACATAATAATAAAAATCTATCAAAATCTGTAAGAAATCATCGTAAAACTAAAAACCGTAGATTCTTTCATTTTACACCAAAAGTTAATTTATTAAAAATTTATTCCATCCGTGATAAAAATTACTCATTAACAAAAAAACTCATTAATGGAGAAATTTCGATTTTTTTTTTTATAACGCCATTTATAAACTTAAAGTCTATAATTTATGTAGGGGCACTAAACATTGAATTAATAGTTAAAACATTTTTTTTCAAAATTTATTAACGGTGTTAAATACAATTTTTAAAACTAAGAACACATTTACCAAATATTGTTCTTTTGCCGTTAATGAGTTTTGTTTTAAGCTGAGAAGATATGATAAATTTTCGATTTTTTTTTAGTTTTTTTAAAATAGTTATTAATAGATAAATTTTTGCTCTGTCAAAAACCTGATAATTTAATACAAGATTGCTCATAAATTTTCATTTGTGTAATTTAAAAAAAATATTGAGCACAATATCACAATATTTTTTTATGAGTGCCGAAGTTAGAATTTTGACAATATCACAAAAATTTGCAAATTAATTTAAGTTAGAAATTCAAAAATTTTTTCTTTTTATATCTAAGATTTGAAAATTTAATACACGATCCTTCATAAGTTTGTTTTCTTTTTACAAAAAAAAAAAAATAATTAATCTGAAGGTTAATTCAAGTTAAACTCAAACGGTTTTTTATTGTTATTTTTCCAACGTTTTTGAATACTTCTATGCATTTTTTACTTTAGATCTACCAAAGTATCAAATAGATTCACTTTTTTTACCAGAAAAGATGTTTACGAAAAAAATCTAAATATTACTGCTGCCCCAAAAGGTGATGACAATCACAAAAAATAACAAACATCATTGTAAAATCAATTAATTACATTCATTGCTCAGCGCAAAAACTAAAATTTAATACAAGATTCCTTATACGTTTTTATAACTTTGCCGAGTCAAAAACGTTGAAAATGTAATTCAAGGTTCCTCATAAGTTGTTTTAATAGCAGTTAAAAAATATTAAGAATCATAGGTACGATTTTTTATAAACATTTCAAATTTAAATTTTGACAAAATTAAAAAAATTCACGAATTTTTGCAAATTATTTAGTAGTTAAAATTATATGAAATGTTCAATTTTAATAACTAAAGTTTGAAAATTTAAAACAAGGTTTTTCATAAATATTTAATACTGTAACCAAAACAAGTAAAAATTATAGAAGTACCGTATTTTTTAATGGATATTTTAAGTTTGGACGAAATTATATATTTAAACGAAGAATAATGATTTTAGTGTGATTTTTAGTTTAATTTTTTGTTATTTAAAAATATTATTCGTGAATACTTAAAATGTTTTAATTATATCAATTGAAATTTTTTTGGATAGGTATTTTCAAATTTCAAATTTTTTTTTAAAATGACCATGATGTATTACTTCAAAATTAAAATATCAAAAAAATTCTACTCGATATTCTTATCTTTATATTTGATAATAAGTCTAATATTAAAAATTAATTGAGTAAATTGAATTTCCTGTAATTTACAACCTAATATTTCGTATGTTAGGAAAACGGAATCAACACGTGGTTAAAAAGTCCGAAGCATAAAAAGTTCGGTTCATATAATTAGGTGAAAAGAAAAATACGATGTAATGCACAATTAACGTTCTAATTAGTATTAATATAAATTTTAATTAAATAATTTACCTGACGAAATTAACGAATAGTCTATATTCGATAGAAATTGTTATTTATATATATATATTGTTTTTGTATGATAATTTATTCGATTTTTTTTTAACATAATTTAAAAAAAATTATTTAAAATATTGTTATAAATATACACCGAATTCTTTTATCGCAGACTTATTGGTAGTCTACCGACGTCTTCTTAGCCAATTACAGGATATTGATTCTGTTGAACTCAAATTTGCTAAGTTGTACGTTTATATTAACTATTTTGTTAGATGGAGACAACACTTGAAGGTCATCATCAAGACATAATTACTTTATACATGTATAAAATAAACAATTTTTAATATTTGAGACTCGTGTAAATATGTAATGGTTCTAAGTTCAGTAATTGAATTATTTTAATGACTTCTAATTAAACTGCTAATAGTAAATTTGTTATAACAATATTTTGATAACAATAATAAATAGAACTTTTAAATATTAAAATATCATAATTTTTTTCTATTTGGTGACCTAAATTGGTTATACTTAATTCATAATAAATATTATACTAGTAGAGTATTCAAATTTCAAATACTTATTTAGGCTTCTGGTTCTACGTATTTGTATAAAACGATATTCAGAACTAGGGAGTATTTTACAGTTTAAAATTAAGTTAAAAGTTCATGGGCTAATGATTAGGTTTAAATTTCTAATGATCCTGCATCGACCGAGCCAACGAGGTGTTTTTTAAAATACTTTTCTTGGTATTTTTTGTACGAAATTTTTAGTTTCTCGTCTTTGACATTTGGCATTACCTATTTAGTATGTTGAAGCTTATGTCTACTGTAATTTTATTTTTATCTTCATTTTAATTTTCTTACGCATTTCTATAATAACATATTATGAGTGATAATTGGTCAAAAAGTCCGAGGACAAAAAGACTGGACTCATTTTTTATCATTGTACAAAACGTTCGAGCGCTTTTTTATTGTCAAATTAAAAGTCCGAAAATATAAATTATTATTTTTCAAAATATATACTTATTTTTTTATTCAATATTTCATTTGACAATTATTTAATATACCTATAAAATTACAACTGTCAAAATAGAAAAATACAACAGAAATCCATTAGTTGGGTTGGTAAACATATCTATCTGATGTTTATCGTGACTGTCAATTGTTTATTTACCTACAGACGATAATCAATATTATTATTTATTCCTACAATTATTATATAGATCTAGATAATATAATATAGGCATTTAATTTAATTTGTAAACTGTATAGGCAGGTATAAGGAACAGTAATCTAATATACTATTGTGTAAGAAAATTAATTACAAATTTTAAATTTAAATTTTACAATGAATGGAATATTTTGTATTTTTTGACTTTTTCTCTGTCATCGAAAAAATAAGTCTGAACTAAGAATTTCTTGTTCTCGGACTTTTCGTCCGGGAATTATTACGTGCATGTAAAGTAAATTAGTAATAAATCGTGTTGCAGATAAACGTATTTAGTTGTAGGAAGTATAGCAATCAACAATTAACAACTATTATACGTCTTATAATTCTGAATAATTATTATATAAAAATAGGGTTAAACCTTTAAATTTTATAGGCCGAACGGCGGCGGAAGGAGTAATGTAGGTACTTAATATTTGAATAATAATTATTGTAGGCGGATTAATGTATTCACATTTAAGTCCATCGATCAAATGTGAGTAATAAGCGCCGTAAATACGGAACGAAACCAAAGGATGAAGGACCCGAAGACCGATTACACACGGTCATCGTGATTGTCCAGTGTAGTACAATATTATATTAAGTACTATTATTTTGTGTGTGCGTGTGTTTGACTCGGGGAAGAAAATATTTCAAACACTTAATAATTTATAATATAAGGCACATAATTTTTGTAGTCTAGACTGGTCGCTCGCACTCGGTCGAGGACCCCGGCGGCGGCGACGTCGACGAGTCATCGCGGGGTCGGGTGCCAGCAACGAAAAGCCGGACGGACGGACGGACGGCCGGTCGGTCGGTCGGTGTACGCGTCGGGGCCCTTTGAGCGGCGACGGCGACGACTGCGCACGTGATTCACACGCACCGGCCACGAGCTGTGTGCGTGTGACGTGGTGTGACTAACGCCGTGCGGAATGCGTGCTAGGAAAAAAAAAAAAGATTATCGGCCCGTCCGTCCGTCCGCTGTCACCGTAGCAGAGGACCTTATAGTCGGCCGCGGCGTCCCGTTTTCTCGGAACGCGGGTCTCCCCCTTTCTGACGAGGACCACCGCCGCCGCCGCCGCCGCCGCCGTCACGCCGACACCACATGTGCCCCATTGTACTGCGTTATAACTTATAATAAACGACGACGCATATTATAATAATATAATGTATAGTTATGTGGTCTGTACGGCGTATGGTGTATGGTGTACACAGACAACTATCGACCGTCCAACCAGATGTATTTTATGTTGCGCGTATGTTACACGCTTCTCTTAAACAGCAGCGCGACAGCGGTCGTTTTTAATAGGCCAAATTTGTCCGCGTGACTCAACGCGACTCCGAGAACGTTTCCCGCCAAAAACGGCAGAAGAAAATACCCGATATTGGTGAGTGATGTAACGCACGCAACTGCGTTGTGCGTACGGCGGGTATACAGAGCGAACGAACGATTTTTTTACGCCGCACGGAATCGTGACCTCAGAATAAAAAGTCCTCGGTGGAAAAAATAATCCTCCCGGACAAGAGCACAAAAATACTGAAGAATTATATTAGTTTGAAAAATGTTCATTATTTATTATGTATCGAAAAATAAAATAAAATTTGTGACTCCGACGTACGGTGTGGGGGAGGAGTGCATCGTGTGCGTTCTATTATTCAAATAATCGTCGAACACATGGCATGTCTGCGAAGGGTACAAATCGCGTCTAGGAGGTATGTCTAGTAAACGTGAGAAAAAGACAACCTATATACACCTGCGTTGAATTCAAGACGCATTTTTTTTTCGAACATCTGGCGGAGCGAAGATTTTTGCAAAGTTTTCAAGATATTAACACCATCCGTCTAGACTTTGGAGACCTTGAAAACGGTCCAGTGGACACCGTTTATACCAATACGCTAATATACCTATCCTACAATGACGGGGCGTTAAGCGAATGAACTTTATGCCATATTACAGTTTATACTTATTTACTCAATCGCTTTATCTGGTCGTCGTTTACCTATACTGTTACGATTACGTCATGACGGAATGAAAAACTTGTGCGAAACGTCGTATATTATAGTTTGGAGGTACTGAACGGTGAACAGAGCTTGCATAGTTACGTGCTTTCAAAAACAACCTATATGACTATATGGCTTTCAAACGCGAGGTGAAAACGGAACAAACTCGGTTGTCACAACATCGCATCTATATTATGTACGCTGTATAACATTACACACACATTTGGTCGAATACGGTTTATTTCTTCTACTAATTACTTACGAAACAACCTGTTCGCCGCCACAGCCGGTGTATTATAAGGTACCTACTTGTTTCGACCGGTCGTTTACAAGAAAAAACCGGCACAGACGTGCTGCGTTATTGTAATAATTATATTACACGGCAGCGTCGATGGAGAGTTCTTTTTTCCATGTGATTCACTAAATCGATTATCCCCGCCACAGTGGCGTCGCGGTGTCCGGAATCCGGATTTTTATTTTTTTTTATCTATATTCACGTGGGTTATCGCCGCATACCGTGACCATTAAACCGTGCGCGAGGTACGTCGGTTCGAGGGATCGAAACGGTTTTAAAAATGAAGGGCATCGTATTATTCATCTACAAGCAACACACGCGTAGCATATTTTATAATATATATGTATGCACACACGACGAGGTGTTCCCTCGACTCCTTCCTAATCGTTTTTAAACGTTTGTATATAGTCGTTGGACTAATACATAATACTCAAACGAGCCCATAAAAGTATATAACGTTCTATTTTTTTTTTCTTCATGAGCTCTCCACTCGGGACGAACAGGATGAAACATGTTATATTATTGATGTGATGGTAACTTTATACAACCTAATTCCTGATAACTTGTCCTATTAAACTTATAAATTCCTTTTTCACTACAAAAGATTTTTATCAAACAAACTGCCCGACAACTGCAATTTAGTTTTGCTGGGCAAAGACGATGAATCATAAATTAACATTCTGTGCAAGTATTGTAAATAACCATTAATACTTTACCAAGTGAAAAAAAAATTATGAAACTCAGTAACTCACTGAAGTTAGTAATTCTGTATAGTACACACAATCTACCTATAAAGTATGTAGGTACATTTAATTAAAATCAAATTAAAATTCAATAAAATAGATATATAATTAAAACTGCATTTAGAATACAATATGTATTATATATTGTAGAAATCGTTTTTCAATATCATTAATTATAAAATAGGAGTTTTGTCGTTTGCGTATACGCAATATATGCATATAATTAATCCTCTGGGTAAAAAATTTGGTGGATTGTTTGCATATCACTCATCTTAACAATTTAAACGTAGTAGTGCATATGAGTTTGGTATTCAGGAAAAAAAGTCCATGAAAAAAAGCCCTGTAAAAAATTACCATTCATCAATATATTTAAATACGGTTTATTCTATAATAAAATGTAAATCAATTTCAATTGAATGTCTATAAGTTTCAAATTCTTTAACTGTAATATAAATAGTTATTTTTTAATGTCATATAATATATGGATTTTTTTTCTTTATAGTTGATTAATAAATATAATAGTATATTATTATACATAAATTAGTAACCGGAAAAAAAAGCCACAGTCAATTTTATTCTTAATATTAAATACTGTAGATTATCATGTTATTATTAAAATATATAAACAATTTATCACATATACATTTTTAATTAATATTATGTAGTAATTAGAATTTTATGTCTTTTCTATGTGTATTTGTCTATTATTTTACTAACTAATTAATAATATTTTTGAATTGCAATTATAAAATGAGAAACGTTGTATTATATTTTTAAACTTTTTGATTCAACAAAAAAATTTTAACCGACATTTGTCAAAAAAAAATTTTAAAAAAATTGAAAATTGAAAATTTATAAATAACTTAAAATGTTTTGATGAATTTATCATGTATAGAAAAAGCTAATAATAATATTTGGTAAATAGTTCAAGAATATACAGTAATTCGTTTTTAAATTACGACAAAATAAAAAAATCGTTCTCTGAGAAATCGTTAGTTTAAGGGTGAATATCCAATGTCTAATTTCAAACGCTCATAAAAAATTAGTTTGATTTTCCAGAAATTTTTTTTTTATGTGAAAGATAGAAAAGCTTATGGGAAATCCTGTAATAAACTTCCAAATCTTAGGTACCTATAAAAAGACATTTTTTTATGAATTTCTAACTCAAAATAACTTTCAAACTTTTTTAGTTTTGATAATTTTTGTCAAAATTCCTACTTTAGATGCTCATTAAAAGTATTGTGAACTTACGCACAACTTTTTTTTTTTAATTACACTAATAACAATTTATAAGGAACCTCGTATTAAATGTTCAATTTTTTTGAAATTTTCTTATGCCTACAGATAGCTCAAAAAGAATCAAAATATTTTGAAAATTATATGTTGCATATGAAATACTAATATAAAAATTCGATGAAAGTGTAATGCACCTACAATATTTTTTTAGACTTAAAAAAAAAAACAAAATCAGTTTTGCGTAAAAATTCCCGTTTTTTCTTAGTTTTTTTTTCCAATGCTTTTGAAAAATATTAATAATTTTTAAACGAGCATTAACTAGATTCACAATAATTACACCAGAAAAGTTAATAATGTTGTAAATCAAAACATTATTTCAACTATATTTCGTGTATTTCAGACATCATTGTAATATCAATACATTTTTCGTAGCGTTCAGAATTTAAAATATTTTGCACTCAAGTCTAAAATATGCAAAATAAAATGTAACGTATCTGGATTTAAATTAGATTTGTATCTCACTTATATCTATAATATTTAAATTTTAATTTAATGTAATCGAAATGATAATCAATTAAATGTACATCCGTGTGTTTAGTTCATAAGCTAAATTATAATATAATACAGGAAGTATTCGAGTACCATACTAATGTTATCTGATAATCTTCGTATATATTATGTACATATTAATAGATTATATTACCAGATAAGAAGGAGTATAAGAAATCTCAAAATAAAAATAAAATTCTTAAAAATGTTTATTTGTTATTATAATTATTACTTTTATGGCCAATGATTAAACTTGTGTTTAAATTGTATTTTACTAAATAAAATTTAAAATTCCTGACTTGACCTAATACGGATAATGGAACTGCTGTTCGTCATTGCGCCGATTTTTCTAGATTACTTACTTAGCCGAAATATATACATTTTTTGCACTGATAGATTTATCACAAACTAAAAAGGTGTACATCGATTGTGTCAGGAAAATATTATGATAAAAATATTTTCTATAATATTTTTAGATATTTTATTTTAATTGAATATACAAAATGTGTTAATTAAAAGTTAATCTAACTATATTGCAAAAAAAAAAAATACAAATAAAATACATTTTGAAATTTGTTCAATACAATACCATGTCGAAGTGTAAAATTTCTAAATTGCCTTGGTTAAAATAATTTATTGAAAATTAATAATGAAAAAATTAATCTAAAGTATAAAATTTTAGATAGCAAACGTATATGCCCAAACAATGTAGGTAAACACCAGAACGATCAGTGGCATAATTAGAAATTTATCTTATGTGTGTGTGTGGAGGGGGGGGGGGAATAAGACATTTTTTTATACATGAAATACTACACTTTCATAATGTTTTCAAGTACCTAATGTGGAAGCTGTGAAAATTATTTTATCAAATATTAAAGGCTCTGGAAGGATCTATCCCCTCGTCTTCCCTTAATTACGCCACTGGCCAGGAAATATCTCAATATTGTTTATTTTTCAACTTCTATACTTAATTAAATTTTAACATTTTTAGTTCTTCAATATCGCCCGGCGCAATTTTTATACAACCTTTTTGAATTCCATAATTTTTTATTTTTTACCAATGATTTGAGTTCTGGCATAAATGATGTATACCCCCCAATGGGGCATGTTGTAAGTGCCAGGTTAAAAAATATGCCACAGGAGGCAGATTTTAAAATGTCGTCCTGTACAACCATTGTACCCATCTTAAAAAAACACGGCTCTGCTCAAAATCTAGTACGGTATATTAATAATATAAATAAAATTATTGAAAATAAAAATGTGGGCAAGTGGATACTGCTCTGCTATACACTAGGTGTCATGGGGTCACTATAATGGATTTGTTAAATTTGATTGGAATGATTTAAAATCATTGTGTACCAAAAACAATTCTTAGCTTATATAACTAAGTATATATATTATTATGATATTATTGCTATTAAATAATTTATTTGACTAGGTATTAGTAAGACAATAGGTTGAATTCATTTTTGACGAAAACATTTCATTTGACATGAATTAAAATTTTCAAATACCCACGAATAATATTTTTAAATTACAAAAAATAACTAAAATAATTATTCACTATTTAAATATTTAAATTTGTCCAAACTTGAACTTTAGATATCTATTAAAAAAAATTATGGTTATATAATTTTTAGGTTTTTTAATTATAGTACGAAATATTGAATTATTTTATTGAATTAATTTTTCAGTCATTTTGAACCACAAATATTTTCTTAAAATTATTTTATAGAAAAAAAAATCGAAAATATCTTATGCCTTTAAATAGCTCAAAAAGAGTCAAAATATTTATCACATATAAAAAATTGTTCTATAACTTTTGGAAAGTTATTAGTTTTTGATTTTTCCCGACGCTTTTGAAAACTGTTAGAAATTTTTTACTTTTTTGACTACCCGAATTACCAATTAGATTCACTTTTTTACTAGAAAAAAATAGTGATATAAAAAAAACGAAGTATTTTTACTACTTTGAAAGCTGTCATAGACATAAAAAATAAAAATACACACATCACTTTAAATCAAATATATTCATCGCTCCGCTCAGAATCTAAGATATTAAATCTACTTGACTACCTATACTTGATAAGAGACTAAATTAATATTAAATTTTTATTTTTGCTTTCGAAAAAATTACTGCCCTGACAGCTGCTCCTCTTTAACTCGACACTGAATTGTCGGTACATGCTCCGCCACCATTTAAAAAAACCGTTTCCGCCATCTTATTTTTTGCCTATTTTAATTAAGGTTTAATTCCCGTTTCCGTCAATTTATCTGTGTTGATAAAATTATTATATTTATATTCTGGAAAATAGAAAAATTTTGGGATTCAAAAAGGTTATATATTAATTGCGCCGAACGATATTGAAGTACCAAAATTTTATAATTTAATTAAGTGTAAAAGTTGAAAAAAACTATGTTTTTTGACGTTTTTAGAGCTTCAAAACTAATTTCTTAAAAACTTATATTGGAACAAACATACATTAAAATGAATAGTTTTCTAAAAGAATATTACATACAAAATAGTAAATATAAAAATAAAGAACAAACATTGAAGATAATATTTTAAGATATAAAAACATCATCACTATTAATAAATGTTCCAATTTGTGAAGTCATTAAGTTACCATTATAAAAAATGAAACAATTTAATAATAAACCATGAACGTATTCATCTTAAGAAATAATTTAGATTAAAATCTATATATAAGATAAGAATTTTTCATCACTGATTCTCGACGTTTGTTTTAACTAAAACAATTGGAAAACTTTTACACATTTCAACATTTGTTTTATTTGTATTTTTTTACAATTTAGTTCTACTAACTTTTAACATTAACACATTTTGTATATTAAAATTAAAATTAAATATCTAAAAATATTATAATGAATTATAGTGAACATTTCTCTAACGCAATAGGTGGTACACCTATTTAATTTGTGATAAATTCGGTGACCCAAAATATTTATGGATTTCAGGTAGTCTAGAAAATTAAGTAGCATAACATTTTAAATTTTGTACATTTTACCTGCAAAGTTTTTGAAATTGTTTACCTAAAAAATTTTGACTATGCATATTTAATTTAAAAACACATGCATGATAAAAAAAAATTTTAACTTAAAGAATGATGATCAAATTTAAACCAAATAAAAAAAAATAAGTTAAAATTTTAAAGTTGACGTGTATAATAGAATAGGTGAACCTATCAATAAATGTATTACTGTATTTACTTCCAAAAAAATTCAATGTGTTTCGGTATAAGTACAAATTATTAGAATATTACGAAATTTAGTAGCGTAATCGTAGAGGTTTGCAAATAATAATTGTTATTGTACAAAAATTAGTAGTTTTATACTATCATAATCGTATATTAAGTCATAAATCAAAATAATAATAGGTACTTGAGTAGTCGAGTATAGTATTTATACGATTAATACTACGTGAATTTATATTTGATTAAAAAAAATTAACATATTTTTCTAATAATCAAGAACATGCATAATGTGGTACTTGAATTTGAAACATGTGTTTTCCTTAATAAACTACTTAATTTTGATTATTTAATAATACAGACAGTCTACCACATTCCATACTGTAACAAATTTTAAAGGAATTTATATGTGCATTAAATAAATATGATATGTACCTACTATACTATGAGTTATTATAAAGTTTCTATTTCATTGGAAAATTTAATATAGAAGGTTATATTTTTAATTGTAATTGTATAAGTCCTAAGCGGAATACGAAATGGTCGGAATGTAGTTAAATCTCTTTCAATGCTCTATTTTAAATTTATAAAAAGATAATTTTCTAAAACGTTTGCATACAATAATCTATAATGCAAAGGAACTAAACATAATTAGCACCTAATTTAGTAATATTAAAAAAAATAAAAACTTACATAGTTATAAAAAAAAATACGAAAAACATAGAATTGCGTTTACAAGACATGCTCGTTAAACAAAATTTAATTTGATTATTTTCTTTTTATAAAAAAATAAGAATTTTATAAAGATATGGTAATTTTGAAAATAACTGCTATGAGCGGAGCAATGAATGTGTATCTATATAACGAAGTATATAACAATTATATATGTTTTTTTGTGTATGTTGTTACCTTTTGGAGTTATAACTTTGAGTGTGGTTTCAAGTAGCTAATTGGGTCTAGTTGGTACTTTAAGGGAATCAAAGTAAAAAATTCCCTGTTAATGTCGGTTATTAGGAAATTTAGTATTATGCTTTACCTATATTTATTAGATCATAAAATCCACAAATTATTTTCATAATCTACAAATAATAATAAATCATTCGAGCAATAAAAATAATAGTCTATCACATTAACACGTTGTGTAAATAATGTTTGCCTTCAAATTGGGAGGAAAATGCGTGTCATTATAACAAAATTAAGTTTTAACTTACAATTTTAAAAATGTGTGCACTGCTCACTTGTTAGGTAGTTTGAGTGGGTCGCTGTAATGGGTGTGTTAAATATTAATTCAACAATATATTATTGTATAGTTACAAAAAAACAATTGTGAGTAGAGACGGTCAGCCTATATTAATAAATTTGTTTGTAAGTTTTTTAATAAATATTGTTAATTAAAGTAATTTATTTTACTACCTATTAGTATTACGTTGGTTGATTAAATTTTTGCAAAAAACATTGCATTAATTATATTATTAATATTAAATTATTAAAATAGCGTATATTTATTTTATTAATGAAGTATTATTATTGAAATATCGAGATATTGATGAATTTTGTCGAAATTTGAACTTTAAATGCTTATAAAAAAAATGTCTATTTTACTGGTGAATGTATACAATACCGTAAAAATTTGAACTTCAAATTCTCATTAATAATTATTGTGACTTTCCGGTAAACTTTTTTTTATTAAAGGTAAGAAAACTTAAGGGAATCTTGTATTATGTTTTCAAATCTTAAATATGATTTTTTATGAGCTTCTAACCACAAAATATTATTCAAATTTTCACGATTTTAATGAATTTCGTAAAAATTCTACCTATAGATGATTATAAAAAAATATTGAGGTTTTACGCTTGACATTATATTTTAGATTCTGAGTGGAGCGAGAAATGTATTGATTTTACAATATTGTATGTTGTTTTTTTTTTGTGTCTATCATCACGTTTCAGAGCAGTAAAAATGCTTGGATTTTCTTCATCAGTAACTTTTTTGGTAGAAAAGTTAATCTAGTTGTTACTTTGCAGAGTCAAAAGTAAAAAATTCCTAATGATTTTAAAACACTTCGGGAAAAATTTTTAAGGAAAAACGGGAATTTTACTTCAAGCTAATTTTTGACAAAATCAATTTTTTTTTGTGTAACACAAAACCTAATTACTCTAGATGCATGCAATCTTCACCGAATGTTTATATTAGTATTTTCTATACACCACACAATAAAATATTTTATACACATAATGAGTTTTCAAATGCAATTTAAAAAAAAAGTAATAATTCAACCTATAGTATTACTAATGTCATATAGTAAAATAAATTACTTTAATAGCAATAATATCATAAAATAAACTTAGTAATTAGTTTAACAGACCAGTATTCCCTGAATCGTTTTTCGTATATTATTATTTTATATCATCCAATTAAAATTTAACACATCCATTACAGTGACCCCTCTAGACACTTACTGTACAACAAAACGGTTCCCACTTGCTTACATTTTTTTAATTACACTAATAATGGCTTACGAGGAACCTTGCATTAAATGTAGTTTTCAAACTATTTTACCTAACAAAATTATCGACAATAATTGAAAACAAAATTAAAAATTTGGCATGTCTATAAATTGTACAAAAAAGAGTAAAAATATTTTGAAAATCTAATCATAAAGTTAAGAATATATTGGTGGAGTATACATTTATTTTTACAGGTCAAAAATCATAGTACTGAAGGAATTTAAATGTTATTTAAGTAAAAAAATTGTGGCGGTGGAATTTATATTCAAAAAAGGTATGATTGGTGTAAATTGTACTTGTTTTTATAATATTATATTATACGATTCCTTTATTAATTGTGTTGACATTACTTTTAGTTATTAAGTTTTGTATTTAATTTGAAAACTTTCAGTTAAATATGAATATAGGAGTATTAGTTTTTTTAACACATTAATACATATAATAAAAATGATAGTAATTATAATATTTAAAAGCTATAATGTTTTATATATGATATATCTATATGTATGTAATATTATATTATCTTAGCCGGAAGCTACAAATAGCGTATATTATTATACTGTGATATAAAAGCCGATGGTAAAGGTCTTCAGCATTTATTTTGGCTAATACTCAGAATTTTAAAAGTATTTATTTTAATCAATTGTGTTCATAAGCCGTTTTCTTCTTTTAATTGGAATAATTAAGCTAATTGCGTAGTTTTAACAGAATTGCGCAAGTAGAATTATAATTTCGATATTGAGAGTATAATATTATATTCTTTTTGATATTATATTATTAAATAAACAGAATTGTACAAACATTAACCTGTTTATAGTATATAAATATTTAAAATGTGTTTATATTTATAAATTAATACATTTTATCACTTCTAAGAAGAATGCATTTAATATATGAGTAATATTTTATAAGACAACTTCTTTTTTACATATTATGACTCAATAAAATCATTATTAACATAGATATAGGTATCTATGTAATATGAACTGCTAAAGTTTGAAAAGTATATACTGCTGTGTCTATCGTCTAGCTTTCGTTTATTGATATCTTAAAAATGTAAATTTACTAAGTGTCACTTATACATTTTATTAATATAATAGTTCAATGGTAATATACTAATGTATTTATACAAAATATATATTAAGTATATTTTTGTTAGTTGTAATAATAATATGTAACCATAAACTATGTAGGTATATAATATATACCTACACATATATATATTATATTATAATACATATATTATATAGGTAATAGGTATATCTAAGTGTAAGTGTAACTTGTAAGTTATAACTAATCCATTAACGTAGATACAAGAGCATAAAAAAATGTTGCAAGTTTCGTTGTAAGCTAGTACTCGTACAGATATTTAAGTGTTAATCATTGACAAGTTTTTTATAACGATATGCATTTATAAAACTCGTTATATTAGGTATTTATAATTACTAATTTACGTGTAAAATACATAGTAACACAGTTCTGAAACTCAATAAGCGAATCTCCTGTCTAAATAGAAGATCAGTTACAAAGAAATATAAGCTGCACTTGGGCACATCGCATATTAAAATAACACATACATGATACAATCGGAAAAGGAAAACACTAAAACAGGGTCGGATATATAACAATGTATTATAGGTATCTACTAATTAATAATAAAAGGGCGAGTGCTTCGTGAGAACAGTGTATGTTCGTAATTTCGTATATATATATATATAATAAATAATTTTTAATTCCCGTTTTCGACGTGCCTTCATATTATATTCGATGAGATATAACGACCGTATCCAATATAAAATGGCACGTTTATATTGTACCACATACATTTAATGTGTATTGTAATGTACAATATAATAATACGTTTGTATTATATATAGAAAGGCATATTATTTAATGGTTGGCATCGTTGTTGTATAATATATAGATATAAGGGGTGAGCCTCGTTGGGGGCCCGTGATGGCTATACGCAGCGTGCGGCACCGCCTCCGACACGCGGTCGCCACCGAGTGAATTTACAATGCATTTCGAGATTGCACGAGATGCAATGTTCTGAAGGTGTTTCGTCAGCCACTTTTTTTTTACTCTCTCTCTCTGTCTGTCTTTTCTTTCTCTCTCCCACCCCTCTCTTTCTCACCCCTTCCCCCCTCTCACTCTCTTTAAATATAGGCTACCTGGCGACGACGGACAAATCCCGATGTGTGGCACTAGCTCGCCCGACGACGGGTCACAATTTTTTTTTTTTTGTCTGTGTATGTCTGAACGTATTATTTTTAGACGCCACATTCTTGCAGGTCGCATCATCGGCCGCGTCCTTATGCCGTCTGCATATTATGTACATACGCGCATGTATTATATATAATAATATATAATATGTATATATTGTATACTACTATATATTAGGTACATATATTTTGTTCACACACACACGCTGTTCATGATTTATTATTTTAAGTTAACAATGACGCGTCGTTTACTCCATTATGTCTCTACTATATGTCTATAGGCTATAACCTACTATATATATATATATATATATATATATATATGTATGAAATATACATAGCACGCAGTACGCACCCCTTGTTGAAGGATCACGACGATAAAGCGCTCCTCTTCTCGACGTACCTATTGCTCCGTCACACCGCACACCGCTCACTCCCCTTGGCGGTAAAATATAATAATAATAATAATATGTAAGCCCGAATACGCGTCGATTGGAGACCATGTGTATTTCATAATGGTGTCGGGTCTAAACTATATATATATATATATATATATATATATATGTGTGTGTGTGTATATATATATAGTATTATATACATTGTGTGTATATAACGCGTAGACATGTAGTTGTATATATAAAATATACGTATAAATTATGTATATATCAAACGAGTAACGACTTCCGGCCCAGAGCATGATGAAATTTTTCCTTTTTCTGTATCATACACGTAGTATATAACGAATATTATTATCCTTGTGTCTTATATTTACTGTTATAATTTCAAAGTCAAACGACACCGTGTAATACAATACTTAATACAGCTAAACTTAAAACAGGTACCTATTCAATTAACGCGCAGAAAATGTTTTTACCTACAGTATTATGCTGCAGTTTAAAATTACTTGCATTATACTGTATCTTTACATGATAATAAACTAGGAACTGAATAATTACTAAACGATATCCTAAATATTAATTATAATATGTTGAATTCCAAACATTTTTTTTTAAGAAAATCTTTTAAAAAAACAAAATTTTATTGTTGTAATTATTGGTTTTGTATGTCTTGAACCTATTTGACACAATCCAAGTAATAATTGCTTATAACTAATAAATCATATGTTAATTTTATTTATAAAATATGTATTATTTGCATACTTAGGTTGTGTGATTAAATGTGGTATAACTGCATTCGTGTATTACCTACTATCAATATGCTTTAGCTATGACACTAATAAGTAGGTACTTAATAATTATAATAATAATTAATAAGTAGTATTTGCAGTAACATACCATTTTAGTTTACTTGACTCACTTTCATAGTCTCGTGAGTTAAAATAGAATGATGACAATTGTGAAACCAGTAGAATGAAATCTGTAGAATGAGTATTGTTAATTGATTAATACATTGCAAGTGCAAAACGAGAGCATTCGAAAAAAATGTGAAAATATACAAATCAAACGAGAATTTCGTCTTTGCCGATAAACTAAAAATGCATCAGTTTTTAGAACTTACAGGATGTAACGGGAACGATTGTAGTATACTGGTATGCTACAATTGTAAAGGGGAAACCATGCAATTTATATTATGACATTATACGCGGAACAACAATTCAAGAATAATATGCACATGGCATGGTGATCACTTTTTTTCAGTAATTCTAATATCATTATCTAGATATCCAAGTAGGTACTACGCACTCGTGTAATATAGGTACGAGGTTGCTAAAAATTATAATACAATATTATGTAGTTGACCATTAATAATTGACTTCTATAAACTGTATAATAAAGAATCAAGTACGATGGTCGTTTATTTTTAAACACGTGTTACAAGGACTTCTTCATCCTTGAGAAAACCGTCAAATGATTTTGAAAAGATTAAAATATCTATTACGAAAAAAAAGTGATAATAAAGTGATGAATGCGCGTGGCCTATATATTATTGCATTACACTGCGAGGCATAATAACCATTATAATATTATTGTTATAATGGATAATGTATGAAATGACGCTAAAACGATGCACATATTTTGGAATAGGTAATTTGTCGACTGTCGAGGTCCAAAGCAAGCACAACTGTTGCTGAAGACACTTGTATTGCAGTCATTATTCAATCATCACGCGCGCACACACACACACACAAATATATATATATTATATTCTGGCAGGCGATCAACATACATCACCGGTGGGTTTTTATGTAAGTAAATAAATTTTTTTATTTTAATTTAATTAAGACATCCCTAGCAAGTTGCTATCTATATCTACTGATGTGTGTACACGAGTAAATACATTTATAACATAAAGCGAGATAAACAATAATTTTTAAAAGTCCAATATAGATGTTACTATAAAGGTACATTATATATTAATATTATTATTATATTATATATTAAAGTAGTTATGCACACTAGGAACACAAATGACCATCAACCGCGTTAATTGTGATGACAACAAATAATAATAATGGTTGAAAAGATGAGCAAGTAGGTATAGCGCAGCTCTGCTGTACATTAAGACGTGTCGTGTGGGTCACTTTGTAATGGATGTGTTAAATTTGAATGCAATGATATAAAAACATTGTATAGGTACGACAAACGATTCTGAGCAAGTATGCTCTGTCAGCCTATAACACTATGTATATTTTATGATATTATTGCTATTTAAGTAATTTATTTCACTATTAACAATATAGTAGATTGGATTAATTTTAACATTAATATTATGTTTTTGGATGGGATACAACTTTTTTTCTGACCGATCGTTACTATGGTTATTTATTATTATTTGTATTAATGTCGATATATATTATTAATATCAAACATTATGAATTCTAATGCTAAACGTTAGTTTCTCGTTATTCCCCAAAAATATATTTATGATTCATAGATTTTTTTGTAGAGGAAAAATATCAAGTAGCGTGCTACGTTTTTCTCAAAAACATTACATTGGAAAATGTCATTGTGTGTTTAAAATATAATAGCATACTTAAAAGTTGTTAACTGTCCTGTCAATTTCACTGAATTTGCCACGAACGCATTGAGTCATCGAGTCTCATATAAAATGTACTCAGTAATTTTATAAAAAAAAAAAAGTAGTTTTATGAACCTGGGCTGAGTATCATATATTATATGATACTCAGATTTTTATTAGAGTTTATGGTATAAGAAATTCCCTAGATATAAATAAATGAATAATCTCGACATTTTTTAAGTATTATATAGAATACTCATCATTGTAAAATCAACACATTCATCGCTCCGTTCAGAATCTAAAATAATATAACATATAAATTTAGAAATAATTCTTAAAGTTTCAAAAGCATTATGCTGCACATTGTACACACGTCCGCTATATATATGCATAATATTACAATTGCATGCAGTCTACAATTCTACACCGCGTGTAACTATTTTATACCTTCTAAAAAATATACCACTTAAATACGCATTAAAAAACACTTTTTTTTTATGTGATTTCGGAGATTTCAAGTTAAAATTGAGTTATAGAAATCTGCGTTTATATACTGGCGATAATATTATATCATGTTTAGTAGTCTTACGCAGATTTAAATGACGTTTTAATACGTGGAAATTAAAATATTACGGCCTTTGTTGATTAGTTTTCTGGCAACTCAAAACAATGTTGAAAACTTAAAAACGTATAATTATGTAAATATTTTATAACATCTGATTTTCAAATAAAAAAAAAAACAATAATAATGATAATAATAATTACTATAACGACTTGGCGATGAAATAATAATTATATTTATGCGTAGGTATTACGCTCTACTTTTGCAGAAAAAAACATTTATGATGTCGCGTAAACGACGACGTGCGTACAGTTTTATCACAATATTATAATAATAGTATTCGTTTTCGCCGCCGATTTACTAGGTCTCACATTTCGGCGTATTCATTATAATATCGCCACCGCGGGGTCGTCCGACAGCTAATTAATATTGCGTCGTATTATGGCGGGTAGGCTTTATAATGTCGGGCGCGACACAATATTGTTGGCATGCGATTTCAAGCGTGCGTAATTTAAAGTCATATTTTATTCGTCAGCTTCCTGCCTGCCGTCCTCCCCTTGTGATCTATACCGCAGCTCTCCCCCCTGTCACGCGCCACCGGGACTGACCGACACCAAACCAGATCGGCGCGTACGGCCATCGGGAAAACAAAAAAAAAAAGTTATATTATTATTAACAATAATAATAACGACGATAAATTTGTACGCCGTGCCAACGATATTTACTACTACGTAGTTGGTACAAATATTTCTAGGCGGTCAATGAATGGAATGACGGAGAGAGTGAGAGGCGCCGATAAACCAGCACTGTTCTACGCACTATTATCATGCACGATATATTATAGCATTCAAGCACTCGGCGAATCCAAACGAATGGCTCATGAGTCATGAGTCGTGTGTGTGTGTGTGTGTGTGTGTGTGTGTGTGTGTGAGCGAGACGAGTAGGTAAGTAGATACGCCTTTCAAGAGGACGTCACGTGTGTTGTCTCCGACCTCCGTCTTACTAACGCACGACGTAGCAAACTTTACGTTCAGTTCGAATCTATTTTACTCTGTTATTAGTCATTTGCAATGATACGGTTGTGTGAATGAACTTATAATCAAATTTAAAAGTGAGTATATATTAAAGGTAGGGCGCTGCGTAGGATTTTTTGAAACAATTATGAGCGTTTCAAAATTTTTCGAAAAAAGACAATTTAAAAATGCTCATAACTTCCTTGAAAACGATAATATCACCAAAAGCGTGAGTGGAGCCTTTGACGATTTACTTTTTTTTTTAAATTCGCCTACAGGTCTATTGATAGGTCTGATATCACAAAAAAACAGAGTAAAATTGATTTTTCCGAACTATTGGTCTGCTATACGTTATGCGTGTTGGTGAGACGGAGACCACGCACGACGCATTATACTGTACACGACGAGTACGACATAATATTATATAACATAATATATACGCGCGCCGTGGTCACCATCACGTATTCCACCGGGGCTCGTAATTTATGTATAGAAAATACACCCGAATGACCGCGCGCGTGATATACTTACGACGCGATGCGTAACCACGTACGTATAGTTATATATATATATATATATATATTATAATTTATTATAATATACTACACGTGCGGCTGTGTGCGCGCGAACGCAATACCGTATTGTGCATATTATTATTCTCCTCGCGCCTATCCTATCGCGAATAATCGGTATTTATTTGTCGTTTCGCATCCGACCGCTCGGGCGCCGGATACCTTAGTATTTTTTTTATTTTTTTTTCCTGGCTAGAATCGTCGTACTTCTCTGCGAAAACCGCGGATTTCGTGTGGCCGATATTGAACAATATATTATATTATATTGGTTTTCAATATTTTACATTATTTTGAATATAAAATTACTGTATTGCAGCTTTTAATAGCATAGAAAATGTTTTGATGGAAACGAGTATTGGTAGAAAAGGGAAACGAACACTTTTAGCGGAAAAAAGTTCGTTCTTGGCCAATTTTTCACACGCCATAGAATAAAAAAAAAGTTTGTCTGTAACGCATTCTGTTAAAGGTGCAATCAATTTAACAAATGTGATTTTTTACCATCTTTTTTATGTCATCAATCCCAATGTTAATATTTTATGTAAGTATTTGAAATATAAAACAAACATTTCAATATTATTTTTACAATACGATCCATAATATTATAGCTTATAAATATTTTAATTATCTATTATTTGGAATAAAAAAAACTATAGATTTTACCATTAGTCCATTAGTAAGATTATTATTTATTTTTTTATACGCCAGATAATATTGGAGGCTAGCCTAACCTAATTGGCACAATTTTCCGGGATTGATAGGTGTCACAATAATCACTAGATATATATAGATATAAAATACGTGCATAGTCATGTTCGTTAAAATATTTTTGAATTTTTATAATCTCGCGTGATATGCAATATCGTTCTCGTTTGAAATATATACCTGCTCAATATCGATGCCTACTTAATATCTAGCTCAATAATCTCAAAATTGTTTTTAAATTTAATATTACCATACATTCACATATTCTTTTATTTCACATTCTATTAATTTTAAAAAATAATAACTAAGCGTCATAAAGATATATTATATTACCCATATTAAACTAAAAAAAAATATTTTCTATTACATATAAGATGTATAATTTCATTTGATGTACTTAAATAAATAGTTATTAGATAATAGTATCTATCTTATTATTATTATTCTTTTTGATTAGATAAAAACAAAGTCATTCAAAGTAACTGAAAGACATTTATAATCATCTATTTAATACATAGGTATATCATTAATCATTATATTAAAGTGAAATTTTAATAAGGTTAAGCTTAACAATATCAACGTTGTGCCAATTATATTATGTACATTCTACATTTCTATCAATTTCTGAATTAATAATCAAATGTTCAATTAATTTGAAAACATAAAACCAATTATTATATAGTTATTCTTGTTAAATAAAATAAATCATTATCTTAAAATTGTATTATATAGGTACTTTCGAATGTATACGATTCGTAATTTTATCATATTGTGGTATAAAATAATCTTATAACGTAAAGAATTTTATTTTATGTTTTATAATAGTATTTCCTATTTGTTAACCGTACAATAATAAAAATTATAAAAATTAATATTTTTCCGGTGTAATTTTTGTTCAAAAAAAAAAAACTTCATACTTCTGCAATCTTGCCTCTAAGAATCAACAAAATTGAATGGTATTATTTTAAATTTTACATAATACTCAAAGTTCTTTCAGTGTTCTTTCAGCATACTTCATTCCGTGAAATATGTTTTTTTCTTCATAAATATCACACTCATTTATTGTTCATTATATTGCGTATTACAACAGATTGTAAAAATAAAAATTTAAGTAAAAAAAAAATAATTAATTAATATAATATAACATCCTTCAGTTGACATTTAAAAACACACATTTTGTGACAACAGCTACTGAGTTCGATACAATCAGTGGAAGTTATTGTTTTATATGAATTAAAAAAAATAAAATGGCAATGAATTATTCCCAAATGGCATATAAGAATTTTCCACCATATTCAAAATTCAATAGTGGTTGGTCATAGTAATATTCAACTATAAAATTGAAAAATAGCATGTTCGTCATTCGACTTTAAATTAATTAACTTGTTTAGAGATTAATGTAGTTATGTATAAGAACCATTGTATTTTTTAAGCTCTTTGCATTTCACGTTTTATATAAAACATAACATTTTAATTCTGATCCATTCATTGAACATTTATTGAATGAGTTATATGAACGTTTGATGTAATTTGTAATACTTTTACTTTTTTTATTTGTACCGGACCTTGACACTGGTTACCACAGAACCGGTTTGTACTTTTTAACGGTTAAAATTCTTTTTTTAATTATCTTGATTTATTTCAAATTTCTTATTGTATATTAGATAAATAGAATAATTGTACACTGGTTATTATCAGAGTAACAAAAGAGATTTTATAGTACCTAAATAATGAAAGTATTATAAGTACTTTTATAAATACCTATTTTATACTCAATGATATTTGTTTATTTCCCATATAATAAAACCACTTATGAGTTCATATATTTAATAGGTAAATAAAAACAATCGTATTAAATAAAAATTTGTGTTCAAAAAAATTTTGAATTCTATAAAATACATACAATATTATTATTATAATATAGTGTAATAATAATTAATGATACTTGCATATGACATAGGTACAATGATGACTAAAACCATGCACATAATTTGTTTAGTGTATGGAGTAAAACAAATCATAGTTTTCATTTAAACGGTATAAGACATTCCATAATATCTCGTCTTAGCTTAAGTCAAAATATAAAAATATGTCTATATAGTATAAAGTCTATATTTATTTTACTAGGAATTCTATAATATATGAATATTCTTTGTATTATTGTATTATATTTAGGCATAGGTAATAAAGTGTCCATAATTTCCAAAACTATAATAATATATGAGTAACTATAGTTTTTTTATTAATATAATATTAAATATACTAAATGTTTATAGTATTATTCACCTTAAAAATCTTCAACTTTTATCAGTCTTAACACAAGATACCTAAAAATATATAACACTGTGTATCTAAAATGAAATATATACAGATATAATGTTTGCGTGTAAAATGTATATATTATACAAAAATCTCTAAAAATACTGATTCAATTTGAACAGACCTTTTGATTATTGAATCAGCGTTTCTGAAACACAGTAAAAATAGTATAAACATTATTAGACATAATATTTTAACACATTTATCATAATTTTACTATATCTTTGATGTTCTTATCGAATCAGGACACTTATAATTATATGGGTATTGGGTAAATATATAAAATATTAAAATATACCTGTATTAAAAAAAAAAATAAAATATAAATTGATATATTTATCTACGATTATTTGTCATATTTGCGGTTATTTATACTAAATAATTTCTAGAAGACATAGAAAATATACAGGTACGAATTGAATAAGAAACATTGACAAAAATAGATGATTTATTGTCAAAACTACTACATTATTCAAAAATAGCATTAAATAAATGTCTATTCTAAATTGTACAGCATTTTTGTAGGTAGTCAAATTCTTTAGAACGGAACTCTATAATTTTATAAGTCATAACTTATATATAAGTAGATATGTTAATATATTATATATTCTAATAAACACACCACAACAGGTGTGTTATTTTTTTCTATGCCGCTGCTACGTGACCATAGTCGTGTGTTAAAATGAAATGCACTCAACAACTCGTTCCACATCCACAGGACCGCTACTATAAAGCGTTTTACCGGAAGTCGACCAATAGGCACACGATTGATATTTAATGGTATAGGTACCGTCCGGTATTATTCGAACCCGCGGCCAACTAACACACGTTTCGTATATTATGTACTCAACGACCGACCTACCTAAGTATTATCTAGTTTTTATCATGTTCACGTTGACGATGGAATGTTCCTATACAGGTGTGTATATTTCGAATTTAAGGGATTTATAATAGGTTTAACCGGAAATGCCGAGTAGTTCCTATACCCTATTTGCCGCAGCGTCCCAAATATGGGTATACAGATTTCGTCCTAACGTACATCGGTTCAAATAATATAATAGGTATCGTATAAATAAAATATAATATTATTTAATTTTTTTACGCATGACGTATTCATTACACAAATTATCAACTTATAAATATTTAAAAATTATATATATACAGACCAATAAAATAATAGTACAAAGTCAACTCATAATAGTATATCTACAATATACCTCTAATATATATATATATATATATATATATATATATTATATATATTTATATATTTATATAATGCACAATTGATTGAGAAAATTAAAAAATTCCTTTGTACGGAGCAAAGTAGTACAGATTTTCAATTAATGATATATTAAATTGATATACCCGTGTCTAAAGGTGCATTTATATAAAAACCGCGGACGCGAATTCGGGACATCGCGAAGAGCGGTAGGCCGAACGGCCATTGTATCACTCGTTCGCGTCCGGAGCGGTTCGAGCCGCGGTCAAATAAAACGCTATTCCGCGTAAAGACATTCGGCCAGTTTCTCTTTCGCGTTCACGTCCCCAGATGGTGAATGCTAGTGAATGAATAACATGAACGAACCTGAACGGTGTGGTCGGACCTCAAAGAATTCGTTTGGGTTACCTATTATAGGCATGCTATGCCATGCTTCTGTACCATTCGATCACGCGTTTGATTCGATTTACCACCCTTATAATATAGTCAAATAAGTCTTAAAAGGCATGAATCGTATTAATTAAATAATAAATAATTTTATGTGATAAAAATCAATAGTTTGCTTTTGATGAATTCAAAATTAAAGCGTTATTTCTTTATTCTTAAGATTTAAGCTTTTCGATTTGAATTTGAGTAACATTTTGTTTAGTTTTTCGCTTAAGAGTACGCACGTCCTGTGTTATGTATATTTAATATTTGTATAAAATGCATAAGACGGATAAATAAAAGCAAATGAAATAACACGATTTTTTTTTGTCGGAATTCAATAAAAATTATTTGTAGGGACATGAACGTTTCTTCTATAACGTATATTATTATTTACTATATATGTATACTTATACACAATGAAATGTTCAAAGTATTTAGATTAAATAAAAACGAAGAACAATTGACACCCATTATACAACAAAGCGAGTTCCCCGATTTCATGGTTTTAAATTAAATATTATTTTTTTTAATTTACATATTTTATATTTTGTTTATATTATTCTACTTATATATTTAGTTAGTTAAAATATATCTCTTAATAGTAAATTTGTGTTTAAGACAATTTATTATATATATTTTAATATAAACAAATGAAAGAAAATATCTTTTTGCTGTGAAGAGAACAAATGAAAAAAATATTAATTATTAAAATTACAATAAATTTGTTACTTAATAGTTATTATACATAATATTCTATACACCTTTCAGCAACATTTTCGACAACGTATAGGTATTTATTTTAATTTATTGGTTATTACATCCGTTTATTGAAATTCGATAAAAGGTCCTTAATTAAGACATTATGATTAATATCCTACTTTTATTGATAATTTGATAATAGATACGTTTATGAATTAAAGATAAAAAAAAATAGATAGCGTAATTTCTAAATCATTATCACGTTAATTAGACTGGGTACTTCTTAACAACAAATAAAAATTAGATATCATTAGTTTTATCTATTTAATTTTATGGAAAGGTGAGACCGAGAAATGAATACTGATAAACAAAAATCATCTGACAAGAAATAAACGCAAGACTGCTTCAAAGCTAAACTACGAATAGCCAAATCCCAATAAGCAAATATTATATTATATATTATTTACGATTTAGTACCTATGTATGTATTTAGATATATACAATATTATCTTTAATGCTTATATGAATGCAGATGAAATTTAATACAAATGATAAACAAATACGTACATTATATTTATAACTTTATAATTAAACTAAAAAACTTGTAAGAGTAATCATGAGCATGCGATTTGCTGACAAATTTTTAATAAATAAATTTAAAAAAATAATATATTTTAAAAATGTTGAAAATAAATGATTTTTTAAAATAATATACAATGCTTGTTAGATAATGTGTTCATATATTATAAATAAGAATAGTGGCGGACTTAAAAAAAAATTCTGCTTCGGAAAACTATTTTATTTGTTTCGTCCTGGATATATTTAGAAATTTCTTTATGGGTTTATACCTATAATTATTTTGAAATTTAACAGAACTCGTTGCCCCACAAATCAATAATTAATAAACAAAATTACTCCTTTTTTGCACTTATAAAAACAGAATATAATATTCAATTTTTAGAACTGAACACCTTTTTTTTAAAAATAATTTTTTGATAATATCAATATCAATAATTTTTTCAACATCAATATTATTCAATATATTTTTCTATGCAGCTATAAAACGGGAATGCCTTTATTATATTTTGTATGAACAGTCCCCTATCAGCAGCAGCTTTTGGGAAAAGTCCTGAATCCCACCGGCCACCTCCGTAGTCCGCAACTGTTTAAGAATTAAATAATAATGTTTATATATTATCTGTAAAAATTTTACAAAGAATATATATTCATATATTATAATAATTAATAAATATAATAATATAAAACAACAAACGCATTCTTTCAGAACATCGATGAGATTATGAGAAAATGATTTCTTCTTATAAATAATAACTAAAATACAATAATGTGTATTGTTTTGTGATTGTGCTGATTGCTGAAATTTTTTTTAAATATGTTGCCGAATGATTGCAGTTAGCATCGGGATATTTTAAAATTTACAATAAAATTGAACAGAACACTGTTATATTAGTAAATATTAGTAAATTGCTAGATATCTATGTATCTAATTGTTGGTATAACAAACGTCGTACGCTAATGTATCAAAGAGATGTGGCAAAGATAAGTTAATAATATTTAGTTGTTTTATATCAATATTATATAATCATTGAAAATACATTGTCTGATTGTTGTTCGTTCCTTGAAGAATATTACCAGTGACAAACGAACATTTAATAAATATCATTTTATTGTAGGTAGTTGTATAATTTATTATAGTGTGTATTTTAGTATAGAATATTGAATTTACATTACCTACCTAATGAATTGATTATGTTAATATCATATTTAAAACTTATAATTTCAAAATAATTACCTATACGTTAACGTCAATTCTAACTCAAGTTTCAAGTTCTGTTTGTAAAATAAAATTATTTTTAAAGTAATGCAGTTTAATTGATTACTAATAATAATTTTGAATTTGATGCTTTCGTATTTTGTTATAATGTTTTTCACGTAGTAAGACTAAATATTTTACTAATTTTGTGATATTATTAAAATCTCTTCTAATCCCCCAATGAAACGCCAACGATATCCTAAGCTGTTTAAATAAATTATCCGCACCATTTACGTAAATAAAAAATGTATAATATTCCCGATAAATGCTATCGGCATCTTTTTTAAGAAAATCACCCTAAAATCTTTATAACCATTTAATATGATTATTGTACTCATATTGTCTAGATTATATATTTCAAAATTAAAATAATAATCAAATACAAATAAAAAGTGGTCTAGTATAGGTAGCTGTTCTGCTATACAGTTTATAGATGTTGAGTATGCCATGCCATTGAGTAAGATCACTGAAATGGATGTGTTAAATATTTAAATTTGAATCCTTTAAAAAAAAAATGATAAATTGTTGTATACGAAAAACAATTCTAAGCATATTTCTAGGAATATTTTATTATAGGTATATTTAAATTGCAACTATAGTAATTTACTTTACTATCACTCATATGGTAGGATGAATTAATATTTTCCAAAAACATTAAATTTATTTTATAGTTAATTATTATAATAGTATATATTTATATTATATATAATTGTTATTAACTTTTAGAGTCATAACCGACTTGTTGTAAAATTGCATAAATATGTTCGTGATATAAAAAGGCAATAGCATGAAAATAGTCTAAATTTTTTGAAAATGCCATTGTGTATATAAAATATAATAATAAGTTCAAATCTTCACGAAAAATATTTTTAAATTATAACAAAATAACTAAAATTATTTGATTAGGAATCAATATTTTATGTAAATATCAACAGCGTATATTTTTTTTAATCATAGAAAATTTTTTTTAAATTTTAATCTATAAATAGCTTATAAAGATAATTCTTTGAAAATTATACCTTGAGTAGAAAATACTTATATGCACATTTTAAGTATCTACAATAGTTATTGGTTTTTGAATTACGCAACACAACAAAATCGATTTTGCTAAAAACTGGTTTTGTGTAAAAATTCCGGTTTTTCCTAGATTCTTTTTTAAATTTAAAAAGTGATTCAGAAAACAGACTCAAAAAAATGTTTTTATTCCTATTTATTATTATGTATTTGTGTACCTGTGGCTTGACATCATCTTTAAATCAGTAAAAATACTTCAATCTTCAACTTTATGGAGGAATTTTGGTATAAAATTGGATCTTATAGTTGGTACTTTGTAAATAAATAGTAAAAATAATATAGAAATAATATAGTATATATAAAAAAATTTCGTTCATTTTATCTTTTATATAATATAATTGTCATAACAATCAAAAAATAAGTAAATAATTATTATACTCTAATTAAATTCTTAAAACTCTCTATTATTTAAAAAACTTCTCTATATCTTACACAGATTTTATTTTTAAATATTTTAGATTACAGAAATTAAATTTCAAGACGCAGAGGGTGGAGCGGCTCTTGGGTCGTGGGATAGAAGCCCTGATGGGATCGGTGTTGTCCAACGGGTGGTCTTGACTCCCCAGGGGGTTGGTAAACGAGGCAAGAAAGATAAAGGACAAGAACCAGAGAAAAATAAATTACGAGTAAATATAGAAATACAAATAAAATATGAAATATTCTTAAAAATAGAGACTGACACAGTCTCAGCTTAAAATTGTTGAGAAATAATTTATACGTAGGTATTCACACTTACCTACTGGATACTATACAGCAGAGCGGCTCTCGGTTAGTATTATTATGCATTATGATTTATAGTATAGCACCATATTGTAGCTCGAGGTAATAATTGAAGACATTCACTTTCATAACACGCATAAATTAATACCATAATATTAGTTTCTAGATTAAAACAGAATAAAACGTTAGAGTGTTTTATCCACAACAGAATCAATTATAAACCAATAGAAACCAATCCCGTTCGTACGGTGAAGAATAGTATTAAACCAACTGATCGACTCAAAAAGTTTTATACATTATACCTAATATTATACGAGCATACGGCTTTGGTGCGTTGATTTACGATAAAATAATATTCGAACATTTAGTGATTTATTTTTGTAGTTTTGTACCACAATATAATACAATACAGTGTGCTTCAATATTTAATATATTTGCGCAATAGTGATTACTGGTTAGTGATTAGTGTTTATTACGAAGTAATAATTAATATTTATTTATTAGTTAATTATGTACAGCTGACACAGAGGATTCGGGTTTTATTTGTATACATAAATGTGTTAGCTAGTAAAAAAAAGGTCATGGCGGGGAGATACCATACCTAAATCCCCCCCCCCTTGTAATTACACCACTGGAATTAGCCCCGAGCATTCTACATTCCTGAGATCGACTGCAGTTGGTGGTTATTATACAATGGTTCTATCTCGTATACTAACAAAAAATAAGGCTAGATGTATGTTAAATAGATAGGTAGTAGGTATTATAATTATGGACATTTGTGAGGAGAAAACGTACCGAACAGTTCCTCATCTCGTCTGTATGTATTAAACTATAAAGGAATAATAAATATAAACACAATATATGTATATATAAGTAATTTATAAGTAGGCACATCATACGTTTATATGGGTTTTAAAACCCTATGTTATAAGCTTTGTAAATTGTACAGATGGCCGATGATTTTAGCCATACTTAATCTGAAGAAAATTGCCTATTTGCATATAATAAACGTCACATTTACTTATACTTTCCTCCAGTCTACATTCCGCTAACATAGCACTATTGCATAAAAAATATTTGCTCAATAAAATGAAATTTGAAATGATCGAAAAGTAAATATATTATAGTATGTTAATTTTATAGTCTAAAAAACAAAGTTTAAAAATATAATTGCAGATGGGCATACAATGGTAAGCTACGATATTTAATATATGAACCTATTCAAATATACACATCAGATTATTGTACTGATTAAAATGTGATTTAAAAAATATAAGTCATAAATTTCACTTTATTTTTATTTATATAAGGTGAATTACGATGACTTATAAGTTATAATAATTAACAAATAATAAGCCTACTATTTGTGTAATCAGCCAAAAGTTTTTTTTTTTTTTGCACAGAGGTTATCAAATATTTAATCAGTGATGGTCATACATACATAATATATGCTCGTGCATATAAATATGTATACATATAATGACGTAATCGGTTCGTAAATATTTTCAAAGGAATAAAACAAAAACACATGATCTTATAAAACAAAAGCGTACCTATATTATACAATCGTTGAATAATATTAAATAATAATATATACTATGTTGAATAAAAAAAACACGAAGTACCAACGATGAATGAACTTATCAGTAGGTCGGTTAGGCGCGTTGGACCGAAGTCCAAGTGCACATACTTGTATGCATAATACGTGTTAATTAATTATAATTGCACATAATAAAATAAATATTTTCTAGAACGTGTATAAATGTAAATATTGTAAATCAAACGAATTGGACTCTGATCGTCGTGTTAAGACGATACTGTCCACCTTTTCCGGTTAACCGCAAGTTAATGACTTGAGAATATATCTTTTTACCGCGGCTTTAATTTCTAATCAAACGAACAGTCTTTGACTCCCACACCAAGAGCACGTATATTATATTCGATTTCGATACAGTTCACCACTATACATTGTATCGTATTCACTTTGACTTTGACCCAATAAACGCGTATCATTAATTATATTGTAAGCACACACATACACACATATGTGTATACATAGATTATATATATATATATAATGATAATAATATATAATAAAAAGTGTGCTGGTGTGCATAAATAATTATTATATACATGTACGCGCACTATACATATTATAAATTTATATATATATATATATATATACGAATATATATAGGTCTTATACAAACAATATAACAGACGATTGCAATAATAATGATTAGGTAGTAATTTATAATAATCATAAAACGTACATTACAAGAGTAATTACATGTTAAATTATACATAGTATGCCGAACGTAGAACTACAAAGAAAACACTGTAAGTGAATTCGGACGCATGTGAATTCCATCAATTTACAGGTAGTCGATTTCGGGATCGGATTTATAACAAGTAAATTCCTCAAATACCTCTACATACTTGACCTGCGAAAATAAACGCAAAATAACTCTGAACAATGTTATTTTTTGGTATAATCTTATATTTTAGAAAACATGCATGTTATTCAGTAACAACAGAAATATAATTCGGATACCTCATGGGTACGTACACCTTTAGTACTCCGTAGCACATCCGGCACCCACCCTCAACGCACGCCATTAACTGCACCTTAACATTTGTCATCGTAATCCTATTGTGTTTTGTAAAAGTATAATTCACGTTCGCGACGTTGGGGATCGCCCGGTTGCGGCCTAAAGTAACCTTTTTTTTCCTTTTTCAAATACCGATGGCTGCCCGTACAAAGCAGATACGAAATACTATTTTCAGTGGTTATCAAAACTAAACAAATATTCCGATAACGTATTCACACAAACTTGAAATATTTGGTTGGAATGCCTCTTTCTAGTCCATTAAAGATAAAAAAAACAGATGAGCTACATGATTGCAAATCTAGTTTGTACGCGATTGTACTATGGAGAAAACAAAATTAAATAAGTCATAAAAATCAACTTATTATTTATTGATAACTAATAAAACACAATAAATTAGTTTTATAGATGATTTTATACTTATAAAAACGCTTTTTAAACTTTCAAAAACAACTAATCATTTTATTTTTATTATTATTATTATACAATATTTATAACTTTAGAGTTGACAATATTAATATTATTGTAAGCTATGTTTATTTGTTATTTTATAAAACTGGCAAATTTTGAAAAATTAATATTATGTGTAATGATATCCGTAAAAATGTATTTGTTCATGGACTATAAGTGTGTTAGGAATTAAAAACACCATTAGGCTACTTGTTTTAGGAGTGCAAGTGGGTATTTCCGACATCGTTTTCACCGTTTTTTTTTTTTATTAAAACATGTTTTTTATACGTTTATTTGAAATGTGAGTAATTAAAAATAAAAGTTTCTTTGATGCATCTATTTTAAGTATTTTATGATTATCAACGCATGTTTATTAAGTCACGAGCCTTGGTAATAACTACATTTTAGAATAAACTAAATTATAATTAGGTAATGGAATCACTTAAGACGTCTAAATTATGAGGTACTGTCATTAAAGAAATACAAGAGGGAAAATGGGTACCATTGACACAATTAGCTGGTGCTTGGGAGTGTTGAAGTATCCCCAAGTTCTAAAGTACCCCCGGGTCGCTGTTATGAAATACCAAAAAAAAAAAAAGACAGAAAGGAGCGGGAAAAGAAAAAAAAAGCTTTTCCTAACTTAAACAAGTTGCAGTTACAATTCCAATAAGTTCTAAAACTCACATGTTACCTAACGCAGTAATTTTTGAGTGTGCAAATAACATTAAAATAAAATGAGTGTAGGTTATTGAAATAGGTATACACATTTTAGCACCCCCTAAAAATTAGATCTAATTGCACCTATGTTGGTTACCGTTCTGCTGTACAGTAAAAGCCTACTTGAGGAGTCCCTGAAAAATATGTGTTATATTTGAATTCAATGATATAAAATCATTGTATACGAAAAATGATTTTGTGCGAAGACAGACCGTCGGCGTATACTACTAGTAGTATATTTTATGGTATTATTGCTATTAAAATAATTAATTTTATTATTTGACATTTTAGTAATACAGTAAGTTGAAATAATTTTTGCAGAAAAAATTTAATTGGTAAACATCATTGTGTATATAAAATATAACAACATACTTTAAATGTTTTACATACTTACAAATAATATTTTTAAATTACAACAATATAACTAAAATCGTTACTCTTCGTTTAAATATCAATCTAATTTCGTCATTACGAAACAGATTTAAGTCCTAAAAATAAAATAGAAATATTTAATTTTATACACAGTGCTTATAAATTTATTACTAATTATACTGACATAATGGTATTCATTTATTTAATTATATTGGTTTTCATTATTAAGTTTCAATATAAATTGATTTAAGAAAAGCCGAATATCGGTAAACAACAATTTTGAGTCATCACGTAAAATTTCTATAGTCTCCAGAGAACGCAGAACTAAAGACTGATTTATGAGTTTGATTCATTGATATTTTTAAATAATGTAGTAGGGAGGCTCTCGATAATTTTTATTAAATTGTGGTATTTACTAAATAATAATATATAATAATATTGTGAATAAGTTAACTTTCGAGAGTCAATTAATAAATAAGATTTTCAAATAATAATATTTTTCAGTAAATATTTACACACGAAAACGACATATGATGAAATTGGTGTAACTGCGTAGTTGTTTAATTGGAAAGTAATTGAAGATTACTTATATATATATAAGATTATATGTATATATACATCCTAAAATTTGATTAAACATCGAATTTATTATTCATGTTTATTAAAATATTTAATATTAACTACCGTACGTCGCGACCGGTTAATTAAATTTCATACCATTGTCAAACACTTGGACAAAACTATAATATATATATATCAGATTCTATACAATTTATAAGTTAGGAGGTTTGAATATTGTCTTACAATATAATATGCCTACCTACTTATATGATTATAGGATTTAAGAAATACTATCTAAGAGGCAATAATTTTGCATTCAACGTAAATGAAATTTAATAGGTACTTAATGGATTATTTATTAAATATTATACAGATTTGTTTGAAATACGTGAAAAATTATTTTTGAATCTAAAAAACTATACCTAAATCGTGTACTAATATTAACAATTGTCTATTTACCATTATTTTTGCATGCTATTTTTGTAATCGATTAAATCGATTTTCTGTTTAATGTAGAAGTCATAGAGATTATAATCTAAATTTACTCCAAAAATCGTTTACAACAATTATATATTTATTTTAACTATAGTATATTATTTTCTGTTAACTAGCATAATAACTACTAAATTCTGAACTTAAATGCTTAGAGTTAAATCAAATGTTAAATAATAAATCATATAAAAACGTTCAACTCTACATGCAAACTGTGATGTAGACAACATTGGTACCTATTTTTCTTATCTATTGACTAATTTATAAACTAATAGTATAACTAAAATATTGAGAAGGAGCTATTAGAAAGAGCTAAGTACCTAGTTGTTTTTAAATATTGCAAAGTATACATATTAAATAAATTATATATGCGTTAAGCCAATGGAGGCCTATAGAGGTATTGAGACAATATATCTTTGTTTTACTAATATTACTAAGACAGTAATAATTATCAATGTACCACATAAACAAATGTAAACTTATAACTACGTGCCGGTTGACAGTATCAGCGTAACAATTTATCTGGTTTACATTAGCATAGGTACTGATTAAATTTATTAGTATTGTCTCTATGTTTGTGACATATGTGTATTGTGTACAGTATGCATATGACAACATTGTTGTAGTATATATTATAAAAGTAATAATAATAAAAATATGCTGGGACTGGGTATAAATGGTATGAAACCATCGGAACGAAATTCTTTTATCGGCTCATTGTAATGGCCGATCACTGGTTTATACATGGGGTACCTATTACACAAAATATAATTCGAAAATAAATCAACAGACCGTAGCGCCCAAATACCATAGGCTTAAACATTAAGTATATATCTAACATTTTTTTCTCGACGGTCGACCGGCCCTCTTGGAAATGGAAGAGGAGGCTGCGTTATTATAATATGCAGTTGCAGCTGCTCTTCTCGTGGTCCCGCCTCTATGCTGCAGGTGATAAATAAAAATCGGGGTCCAATGTAGTTCTATACAGATATAAAAATATATAATATGCGTCGTACACAAATGTATATCCACGTATAAATGTTACCATCAAATACGTTGAATTTAACCAATAAATCGTTGTTTAATACGCAATTAAAACGTATATTTTATAATATCCATAAAACTCGACAAGTATAAAGTCGTATTACTTTAATATAAGCAATATATCTACCGGCTATCGCAAGAAGAAACATTTTAAAAATATAATATAGTATAATGCATTTATATTTTTGTTATTCGAAATCTGATGAAACGTCATTGTGCATTCTTATCGAATTTATTAATAATTTGCCATATTACCTATGTATATTATAAAGATCATATCTCGTACAATAATGTAATAGACCATCTATTTAATTAATTGCATTAAAATATATTTATTACAATTATCTAAAAGAACTATTCTGTAGTTATTGTATTGCGTTTATTTCTATGTTTGTTTTTTATTCATGTTCTATTTATGTATTTAATATAATATATAGTTTGTGTTTAGTTTCACATTTGCTCAACTTAGAAAACAGCTTCTTAAACTCTTTTTAATGTATTCTGTAAACATAAAACATGTTGTTTATGACAGTATTTTCGTTGTTATAATCAACCAAAGTCACAATGATCTGATGCCCTCAAAATCTTTATAGATACGTATCAAGTTTATAAAAAAATAATTTTCAGTAACTCGTAAGAATAATATTATCATAATTCTTTTATTGTTTGATTATGTTAAAATTGTTCTATTTCCATGTCCTAATACATCGTATTACAAACACTAAAAATGTATATATTGTATATTGTGTACAGACCCGTATGATTAGGCAGGAGAAGAGCTACCGGGAAAATATCGTTGAGCTGCTCAAAATATGAGCCAGTTATAAGTGTTTAGTTGCAATTTTATTTTTACATGGTAATGATAATTTAATACAAACATTAGTAGAGAATATAATTAAATCGAATTATTATGAAATCACACCATGGTTGTAGCTGAAATCCAAAAACTCGGTGTACCGATACCTCGCCTATCCGACGCTGATTGTGTGTATCAATTTAAAAACAAAAACCTATTAAGTAATGGACATTAACGCATAATATGCAGTCACCGTGAAGTACTGACGTAAAATATACTGCAGTATGCTGTAACTATATAAAATATTGATTTTCAAGTACACGTCTAACTTTTCCAATAACGCTTATTTGTACAAATGTGCAGCTAAAAAATAAATACTGTTTTGTTGTTTGTGCCTTGCAATAAGTTGACTTATTGGCATCCATATAATTATTATTACCAGCGCGGTCAGCGCTCTACCCCTAGAAACAAAAGAAAAACCGATAAGCACATATCACTCGATGACACAAAAATTAAGAATTCACCTGTTTTAGCTCATTTTCCGCTATTATTATTATTTATTTGTATCAGAACATATAATCTTCTATGTTTAATTTCAAAGTATGAATTTAATATAGCATATTTGTAAAGTCGTACGAAAAAGCAAATAATGTTGGTAAATAATGCGTAAGATTAAAAAAAAAAGGCAATCAAATTTATTGGTATAATGATTTTCTAGAAAATGAACTATATAGCTAGGGAATAAATTCGTTGTTTCTACTTATTAAGTACTATAACATTAGTATAACATTATTATTGGTCACGTTGTGTTTGATAGGTACGTACTTACGTCTTTGTGCAAAACGTGCTGATGTTATTAGTTGTACTTTAGAATGGTATACGAACTAATTAAGATATTATATCTAAATATGGACATAGAACAATGAAGTCAATTTTCCATAACGTAGGTACCTTTAATATATTTCAATATTTGTGTATTTACCTTTAAATAGGACTGATGCTTGTCGCATGTGCTTGTCTCTGTATTATTTACGTCCAGCGGAATCGATTTGTGTTGTTACTTGTTAGTCCTAACATAACAATAAACTGACCAACAATCAAATTTAAAGATAAGAATGTTATCCGTGTTCTCTTTACGGGTTTTTTCATTACTTTAATTTTAAAGAGGTTTTGAACATTTTTAAACTTTAATATTTTACATACTTATCTATAACTTACTTTACAATTAAAATATAAAAATAAAATCAATGAGAGAACACAAATAGTATTCTTATCTTCAAAGTTGATAATAGATAAATTTATTTTAAAATTAAAACTAACAATACAAAATAAAACCTAAGGTAGGTACTTTAAATTGTCATCAAATATGTAAATTACTTACCAAGAATTTTCTATAAAAATGGTTTAATTTTAAAAAATTATTTTTAAGGCTCTTTTTGAGCTATGAGTAGTTTTAAAACAGGTTTCCGATTTTGCCATTGAAATCTTCAATTAAAATTGTATAATGTACCTACATGAATAGAAGTCATAACTCGCTATAAGCTTCTAAATGGCATAGATCGTAAAATTTTAGTTTAGTATTTTTATATAATATTACAACTATAAATTATATGCAGTAAACCGTTTTTGTTCTAAATATTTGTATTTGTTTTGAACAAATTCACATAATGTCCATAAACTAGGTCGCTGTAAATTGCGTCCCATTTTAAATTAAAAATATAAATTGCGGCCTAGGTATACTTTATACATGTTTATTTTTGAAAAATAATATTTTCCATTCCATTTTAGATATAGGATTGGCAATATAGTGTATTTTATATGGTTAAAAATATTGGTTTTACTATTTTTTATTTATTTATAATTGGAAAATATATTATTAACAATTAGTAATAATGTGTATTTAAAAATATAAATGTAAAAATGTGTTTAGTTAAAAAATATATTATTAAAAATTTGTAATTAAGAAACTGGTAAAAATGTGTAAGGCAATTCCTGCATATAGTCTAACTGAATAATTTTTTTTTGCAATTCATACATTTTGTCATGAATGTTTCTTTTCGGTCATTTTTTTTGCTTTTTGTTCCCTGAATTTTCAATGTGATAAACGTATCGCATTGTACGGAATATCCCATTTACGTACATTTCAAATATACCCGTGACGCAATTTATATAATATATGACTATGACCTTTTTTTGGGGACGCAATTTACCGACCCGCATAAGCCTTATATTGTTTGGATTTATCACACATCCATGACTCATGCGATATTGAAATTAGCACGACAGCGATTCAATGAAAAGCCGACCCGACGACCTCATCGCAAAGTACCCATAAAGTGTGATTAAATATAAGCACAGATTATCGATTGGCAAAAAATCAACGATCATCGATACCTATATGTACATACACATTATGTATGATGTCATAATTAATAATATGAACGATCAATCACTGCAGCAGTCATTTAACAAATTGATTAGGTACTTACTTTTCTTTACGACATAATGATAATAATTACTAATTCTGAACTAATAACAACTATCCATAACATACGTAATAATATCTCCTCCAATCATGTTCACGTATTTTAATATACAGTATATTGTACATAGGTACGAGTGTAAGACTAGAAATATAAGCTTAAAAATTTTCAATTTTCTTTGAAAATATGATTTTTAATCTATTTTTTTTTAACATAATTAATTTTTGAGGTTAAACGGTTGGTACAATCATAGAGTTGGTTTACATTGTAACAAGTATGACGTCAAGCAAAACACTTAAATTTAAAAGAATTATAATAATAACCTTGTTATAATTTTTTTTTTTTAATTTGTATAAAATACAATTTTTATTATTTAATTAAGAATCAAAGGACTGTGAATATGAGCTAACATTAAAATAATATCTAAATGTTAAATAATAAAACATAATATTTATCAATTATCTATTATAAATAGTTGAGACTTATGGTTTTCTGTTAGAACTAAGTACAATATAATTTATAATAACTACTCTTTATAGAAATAAATTTATTTGTATGTCCTATATTATATTCCATAGCAGTCTAAACTAATATTAAAATGAATAAATGGTCATACAAGTCACAGTCACAGTTTTAAAAATAATTATGTAGGTTAAATAAGCTATCACTTTAAAAAATCAAGGGATTTACTTAATAATAAATTAATATGAGGAATTATAAAATGGTTTATAATATGCCCACAAAAAAAAAATGTTAAATTTATATCACTACAAGTACGACCTATAATCCGTCATTTATCAAACACAATTAACAATATCAGTTAAACTAACAATATTATTCCGATGTGGGAAATCATCATTGTCCATTAGAATGTACCGCCATATTTTTTTGATCGTCTGTTTTTATTTATTTGAAATATTTCACGGACGAAAACGTATATAGAACAAGCGCTATATGCCACAAAAAAAAAAAAAAAAACCACGTAAAACGTAACATTATTGTATACTCCTTGTGTAGCTGTGTATATACGTATATATATATGAAATAGCTGACTTTTGCGACTACCCGCAGTGATAATTAATACCCTTCGACCTTATTCCTTGACGTTCGCCAAACGCGGTAAAAAAAAAATCATTCCGATCGAACCAGCCGTTCTCGACTTAAGGGCATACGAATGCCATATTATCTGTCTTGCAGAATTATATATATATATATATATATAACATCCGATACACTGATCTTGTAGTTATTTTGAGCGAGAAAAAAAATTCATTCAATTCGTCATGACCTATATTATACATCATATAATGTCATTATAAAGTATTTACACGACTTCCATGCGGAAAACACATGTTAAAAGGACCATCGTTTAAGTTTTAACGGCCGATAGTACATTTCGTTGCTTAAAACGTCATTGTACACGGTTAGGTAGATGTCTCAACCTGTAGTTTTTTTTAATCTATTTCATAATGTTACTAAATAATATAATACTTAAGTTTTTTTTTTTTTTATTATTATTATTATTACCTATCTGTTAAAGCTTCAACAAGTAACAACGATGGTTATTGCTTAACATATATTTTTAGGTAATATACGTACAACTATTAGTTATCTAATTACGAGTAAAACAAAATATAATTATTTACAATTTTTGACTTAAGTTTTTATCATGAAAAAATAAATATACCTATTACTTCTGTGTATTCTACGTTAAGTGCATGTTGGAGTGAGGTTGTGTTAATAATGATTTTTTGTGCTTCAGTGTATGTTGGGTGTTTGGTCACAATGTGATTCCTACGTTTTTGTTCATAACACATAATATGCCTGTTATGTTAATTATTTATTAGAATTCAGTTCATATAAAACGTATCTATAATAGCTGTGTCTAAAATGTAATCCAAATTTAAATTTAAAAAAAGTTAATCGCTTGCCATTATTTGTAATACGTATAATAACTAATATAATATTTAAATAAATACAAACTATGACGCCCATCCTTAGGATTTTACGCAATATATTACAATCTGATCTAATACGTCAACATTAACTATTGCAGCCGTTTAATAGCAATATAGCATAAAAATATAATTACAAGGATAATATATAATACACATCATAGATGACACGGTACTATATAATATACATACATTATATTTTATTATAATATAGCGATGATAATTATTACTGTTGCCAATTCATGATGCAGTATGATTGTCGTTGATGCAGTATTTTACTAATTATTTATTAATTAAATAATAATATGATGGTATGGCACTGTAGTATTGCATAAAACCAGAAATCAAAACAACGTAACGATGATATTATGATTTTATTAAGTGCTTGTTATAGTTTCGCGTAAAATTATATTTATACGAGATTTACTACTTCTAAGGTTCATATATTATTATACTGTTCTGTTGAGCCGCAGTCGCCGAAAGGATTTACAGATATACATAAAACCAGGAGTATCGTGTACAGCAGTGTACACCTAAATGATTGAGCGTTTTTCGATGTTTTTAATGTCATATACGGCAAAGGTATACACGAAATCAGGAGAATCGCGTATAGGACGTATAATAATATCTACAATTTAGCGTTTTTTGATAGGTACTAACCTACCTATAATACGAGAAACCTACTCGATAGACGACTTATAATAAACGTATTGAGCACAAATCTCTTAACGATATATACATATATACATATAAACCCGTAACGAGTCTATTATAAAATGTGTGTTCGCATTACATCAGCCAACTAGTTATGAGTTGACACCGCGCAATATAATTCTGACGACCGTGCACAAATGCGCGGCATTAAAAGGTACCTACACCACGTAATTTTAATTTCTCATTTCCGTCGACGTTTTTGTATGAAATCGGTCGCACGACATACACGCGTGGAGTACTTATATTATAAACCCATACAAATTATTACGCACATGCCGTTATGATTATTGTCGCAGAGGCCTTCCAGCATTCGACGGTTACGATTTGTGCAGTCCATATGAATATTGTAGGTATACAACCGACGAATCGCTTTACATTCCGAGCATATTCTAGTGACAAAAACTCACCATACTCATCGAGAGCATTCTTCATTCATTCTCAGAAACAATTATTCCGTTTCGCTTTCCATACGTAGCCCTTTCGTTATTACCCAGTCATCGCCATGTTTTATAAAACGCCTATTCAAACTTTTTTTTTTTTTTATCGACTATAGGTAGGTAATTGATCCAGTTTTATTATTTTTTTTTTCTTTTACATTTCTCAGAACACCTACCTATTATAAATGTACAGACTTCGCACAAATCCATCTAAGGCAGTTTAAAAAATATTCGTTGGGTTACCGCGCGGGGACAAAATTGTTTGACATGTTTTTTTCGTCGCTCGTCCCGGCCCGGAGAATATAATATATTTCACCGGCCGTTTTACAAAATATTTTACCGCCGCGGCGAAGAAAGGCGGATAAATGCGTCATCCAGAAAGTAATAAACACAATTTTTTTTTACATCGAAATGGCGATTTACAACTGCAGTGGTAGATTTAGGCCGGGCGCACACAAAAGCGGTGCGAAGCGGGTGGCCTGCGGATTATTGCGGTGGGCAAGTGGTGTGGGTCGTTTGCAGTTTCTTTTTTTTTTTTGTCACAGCGTTGTCACGGCCTTACTACGCGCCGATAGGCTGTAAAACCCTAATATATTGCACATTTGTACTGCACTGCAGCTGCAATTGAACAGATCGAAGAATATAATATTATGTTAATGCATTTGTGTCGTGATAGTGTTAAATTGCGCGTTTCGTATTGAAGTCTTGTAATTTATATTTATGTACGCATCTGAAGTTCAATAGCATTATACGCGTGTTTGTATGTCTTCACACGTCTCTGCAGTAGGTGTTCCGATAATATAATGTATAGGTATCCACATAAATATAGTATTATTCTAATTGCCGAACGGAAGATTTTGATTTTCAAGGACTCGCTTCGCTTGTGTAATAATTAATTTTTTACGAACACGCGGAAAAAACCGGAACTTTTTTTTAATGCACTTTAGTATATTATTTAACACAAATCATAATATTTCAATGGCCTCCGCCGCCAACGGAGATAACGCTTTCAATCCCATACTATATTACAATCGTAACGGACGGCAACGCATGCGTATATGATAATATCAAGTCATGAAAAAAAATATTATTGGGGCATTTATAATAATATAATTTAAAATATGCATACGTATAGCTAGGATTCTGTGCATGTTATATGATGGGACCACTCACCACTGGCAATATCCCGAAAATCACGTGACGTAGAACAGTTACAAAAACTATGACCTCAAAATAATAATAATAATATATTATCGATTGTTGCAGCACCTGATGATGTAATTTAAATGACGAGATTCTCATTACACACGCACCTAACACCTAACACGCCATATAGACGCGATTCTAATATCGGAAAATTAGAATAAAACTTGTGCAATCGCAACAATACGCACGCACGCATTTTCGGTGCATCGCGATCGTAGGTATACAGTTCGTACACGCAGTACACGTGAACCTGCAAACATACATACTAATTGTATTATATAATATGTAATATGTTGTAACTATTATAGACAGTTGTTTTTTTTTCCCAGTATAGTAAAAATGTTATGTTTAACCTGAGTTTTAATTGTTTCATTTTTAAAAATCATAACATTATCCAAGGAAAACGGCGATTAGGAAAACGATCCCAAAATGATATGTTATTTTCAAGATTAATTTTTTAATGTACTATAAAAATCGTTAACTTTTTAAGAATAAGCCATAAAGTTAATTCTAATATTCTATACATATAGGTACCGGAGGTAATAGTGTAAATCTGAACAGTATTCGTTAATTTATATTTCATTATTTTTGTATTTTTAAGTGTGGTTTTCTGAATCATTCAACTTTGAATATGCAATGTATAAAGAAACAATTTTTTGTTGCATGCATAAGGTCACTTTAGTATAATACGTAATTTTATCGGCAAAAATTACAATCGACCTTTTGATTACTCGCTATATATTATATTAACTGGTCGACTTCACATTTGCCCGTTCCAATATTTACTAAATTCTAACAAAATATTATAATCGTACAAATAATTAAATTATAAACAAAAATAAATGTAACATATTTTTCTTTAATATGGATGCTCAAATATTGATATTATGTAGGTACTACTAGGTACTAGGTATATAGATTTTATATCACACAATCGGTTAAAACTTAAGAATCAGTGGTATGTTATAAACTTATAACTTATGTAATAAAGGTTTAGAAACCTATGTAAACATAAAAGTACGTTATCCTGACAGCGTTAAATACTGGAATAGCTCGATGCCGATCGTGTCCCGGACCGATATGATGTATCCGTATATACGCATAAGATATCACAATCAACTTACGTTCAGCGGTTACGATTTCACATTGTTAGCTAAAATATTAGAGTGAATTGACCGGTTAGTATCAAACTTAATGAAAAGAACACGTTATCCAACCACATTGGAAACAGCACTCGAAGAACACAACACATATCAGATTTATCATTTCTTCAAAGCCATTGGATACTTTTCCAAAATCTTGTTTTAGTTAGCATATAAAAAAAAATATATATTGTACAATCTATTTCTATTATACTAATTTTAAGTAACGCAGATCAAATTCCAACACTACCTACTATTAAATGTAACACAATGTAATACTGTAAACATAGGCTAACGACCTAGTTGTTGAAGCCTTTATTCCCGAATAAAAAAAAAAACACGTTATCTGTGTTCACTCGTCGGTTATTTTAATTTTCAAACGAGCCATGAAAGTATGTAAGATATAAAAAATTTAAAAACGCTCATAACTCAGCTTCCGTGTACCTGCCTTGCTTTGTGAACTAATTAAAATTAGATGGACAATTTTTCTTTGGCGGATTGGATATAGCACTTAGTTTATTTTCAAACTTGGTTCAAACTACTTTATAAACTGTCCTGATACATCTGAGAAAAATTTGAAATTTTCATCGAAATCGGTGGAGTAGTAATTTTTGAGTATATAAGCTACAAACATACTATATTCAACCTTCATATTTGTTTTAAGATATAATTTCACTATTCGAGACCGTAAACGCGACGATTTGATGCATGATTTTACCTCATCTGCCCGTGTAAGTAATAACAGCAATTTAAAGACAAAAGAAATGTCAATTTCCATTGTAAATCTCATAATCTTTATGTTAGCACGTAATTAAAATACGAGTTTTGAAAAATTCTTTCTTAGTGCACCCCTACATGGTGGTGGTACGGGGCACCATAAAAATTTCAAGTCTCCATCTATCATTGTTTAGGCTTTATGTTGATCAGTCAGTCGGTCCGAACACGTTTGATTATATATTATATATATATATATAGATTAAATTAACACCATTGAAAGTTTGTTATCAATTATTGTACTCGTACTTTGTTAAAATTATATAATATTTATATATACATTATTATTATTAGCTGTACCATATGCCTTCATCCGAAATTTAATTTAAAGGAAACTCGTTATAACAATATTTAATTTGTTTTTGATTGTTTTCAAAATTTTTTCGAAAAAATACTGAAATTTAACATTTCGTTTTAATTGTGCTTATTGAAGTACTTTTATTTATTGTTTCTCCATTTGGTACATACATGAATAAATCAGAAATACGAATTTGGTCCACACATTTGTAGAGAATGTCCCTGTGTTTTGTTAATAGTCATTGCAAAGGCGAGTCGCACACGAAATTGCAAAGTTCGAATTCGAATAGTATAATATATCTGTTGGGCGTATATTTAATTTTATAAGCATTTACGAAATATAAATAAGAATATTATATCATTACCACTTTATGAAATACAATCTTTGTTATTTATTATTATTTATTCAATAGACTTTGTACAATTTTCAATACATAATTTAAATAATACCTATTGGCTATTATAGATTTTAATAGTATACTATATAGGTGTATTACCCAACGTTTCTCGAAGATAAATGAAATCGAGATGAGCATCATCTAACCTACAGCGGTTAGTGATAAGTAATTTTATTTTTACGTAAACCAATTTTGAAATAAGCAACCTGATATAAATGAATGTGATTATGATTATTATTATTGTTCGGTTTTGATTTAATCGACTATCAATTAGAATCGTTCTAATTATCTTTTCCGCTTTGCTTCAGTTGGAATGTTCTAAAGGGAGGCTTCCATTTGGGCAAATGACTCCAAATTACATACCATTTGAGCGAAATTTACACGGACTACTACTCATGTATATCTAATGCATCGTTTGGGCAAGCTTCTTTATATATATTTATGAAATTTATATGGACTAATACGTTTTCCTTCCCATTTTTAGAGACTAATGACTCTCGGTTAACTCTAACTGGTGTGGTTAAAAATGTATTATATTGTCATATAATTTAATTTATTATATTTATTCACTAAATTTTTTTTTTAGTATAGTATCTCACACCTACTTATTTAATATAATCGATTATTGTTAATTTTCCGGTTTGATATTCTTCTCATGATTTTAATGTATATTCTTGTTTTTTTTTTAGTATTATTACGTAATATATTGATTTTTTTTCAATGGTAGAATTAATTTTTAATAAGCTTTCTGTTTAAATTTCTTTATATTTTTAAATTGATTTGGTTATTTGCCTATCGGAAAAAAACGATATAATAATATGTAATTGTAGTAAATATTATAAAAATTGTTGTATAGGGTATGTTACTTATTATTCAATAATTTATAAATTCACTTAAACGATCGATTAATTTCTCGCCGAAATGATATATGCTCTACTCAGATAAATTTTGAATCATTCACTCAAACGAATAACGTCCGTTCTAAATTGTTTTTTGTCAAAATCATTTGAATATTTTTTTAGTATATAAACTTCAACCATACACACTCAATCTCTATTAGCTGTTTTTACATTTATAATATATTGAATATAGCTTTATTAGCATAAATGACAAAATATAATATAATACAGAAAAAGATACTCAATCATAATAAGTATTTTATTGTCTATAAACCCTATATGCAACTCTATATTATAAACAATAAAATATTTGATTTTCGTACGCCGAAAAAAAATTCATCTGGAAGCCACCTTTTAGCTACCTTATGGGTTAAAAAACGAAACTACAGATCCTTTTCGAGTGTCAAGAAATCTATTGATATAACTTTTATTGACATCGGTATAGTAATTTTTGAGCCTACAGAGGTCGAATAAACAAACAAACATTCATTTTTATATATTAGATTAAATGGGAATAATTACTTTTAAATATAAAAATCAAATTTAATAATAGAATTTATTAGTTTTTTATTTGCTATCGCTAATGTAGGATAAATTTTCTGAACAAAAAATAAATATACTATACAATATCAACAAATGCGCGTGCATAAAAAATTTGAAAATTGTTCATCGGGAACTGAATTTTTGTTAAAAAAATGTCTGGTATTTTTATTGAATACAAAAATATTGTACCTACTTTAAAATCAAAATCCGTTTGAAATATATTATGTAAGAAATTAAAATCGTTCGGAAACATAATTGCATGAACAATTTTTTGTTGGAACTGTAGTAGTACATTGAATAATATTTTGTCGGAATCGTATATTCTCAGAAAATTATTTTCATGGGAAATATTTCGTTGGAACTATATATTAATGAGTTACGATATACTTTTCCGACAAAATATGTTTTAAATTAATACGATTTCAAAATAATATTTTTCAATGATTAAATTTCCTAATACGCATACTTACATTTTCGAGTAAATATATTTCCGAAAAAATATATTTTCAAGTTAATACAGTTCCAGATAAATACAGTTCTAAAAAAAATATTTTCCTAGTTTTTTTTTAACTTTCCGCGGATCAATTATGTTTTAACAAAATAAAACCTTCCCAATAAATCAATGTTTTATCATAGTTATATCAACTAGTTGGTAATCTTTGACAAATATTTAATTGATTTTTTCGATATACAATTTATTTTACATAAATTTTAATAATACTGTGTTTTTATTTTACGATAAAATTATTATTTATTAGTTCGTTATACGTACATTGACGTACTATATTTGAATGACATAATATCATATATAATAAATTAACACTGCGATGATGTTAATTAATATTTAACTGATAAAATATATATATCGACTATATATACTATCATCCATTATCTATATTGTCATACAGATGATGAGAAATTATGTAATCCATATTATAACTATTTGTTTTTTAACAATACTTAATTGAAATGTTGAAAACGTTTTGAAGAAATTATTAACATGACGTAGCCTGTATTAGGCGATAATGAACATTTAACACAACTATTACTAAACTAGGCAATATAATTAGTTATTCTCATTTATTTTTAATTAATTCATTTTTAATCGGAATTAAAAAATCTATATTGAACAAAATAAGTATTTATGTAAAAATGCACGCCCTATTTATTAAATTTAAAAGGTACTTACTAAACTTAAACATACTTATCATAACCGAATACTATGATATTCATCAATTCATCGTCAATTGGGATATGTTATATGCATTATAATTCATATCAATGTATACGCAATAATTTCTACGTAGTATATATTTTATAATAATTCAATTATATGACGCATAATATAAAAAATAATTGAAGGATAAAACAGAAACTTTTGATATGCAGAAGAAATTGATGTAGCACTTAATAATTACGTTAAAACTTAAAATAACGCAAGATAGCAAGGTGTTAACAAGAGTTTATTAATTATTTATGTTTATTTGTCAATTTTGTAAATTAATTTAAAAATAATGTTATGGCTGTTCGGGGTTAAAATTTTTTATTATTAAATATTGACAAAATAAAATTAATGGGTTAGTGTAGAAATATTTACAATATCAACATGTCTGTATCTATAAATGGTACCAAATACTTTCAATGCATTTGGTAAAATTAAGAAAAAGTAAATTCGATAGTTAGCATATAAACCGACCGAAATATTGTATAATGCAAGCGTATAAGCATAATAATATTATATCTAACCAATGACCAGCATTATAAAATGTTATACCATCGCCTTAAAAAAAAAAAAATGACGATTTTAAGACATTTATCGCGTAAGCCGTAAAGCACACAATATACATAAGCGGGAATTCTTATTTTCAGACACGTCGTAGCCCTTACATATTTGTATATATATATATATACACCCACCTATGTGACAAGGGATGATATATTGTTACGATTTAAAGCATTATTTGAAAATGTATATAATATTCGTTTTCTTTGGAACATATTATAGTGTTGTTCACCTGCCGACGGTTAAGGGCAGTTGTGCCTATCTATTATTGTTTGGAAATATAATATATTATTTTAATACATAGTATTGTAGAATAAAAGACGTCCATTGAAATAACGCGCGTCCTGCGAGGCATACGTCGCGGCCAACCTTTACAAAAACGTTCGACAATGCAATCTGTATCCACATCGTATTATACATACAACATAGTAATGGAGTATAGAAAATAATAAAACTTGTAAAACCGATGCGCATTTGAGTACGCCGTGGGGATTCAGAAAATAACAATATCACATAATATATAATAGTAATAAATATAATAATATACCAACGGTCGGGTGGCGAGGAGAAAACGAGAAAAAAAAACCAAATACCCGAAGAAAAAAAGGGGGATGAATAAAATATGATCATTGGCCGTAAAACAACAATAATCACATGTTGCATTCAACAGAACCAGGTGCGGCCATGGTTCTGGAGAATGGGGTTGTTGGGACTCGGGTACGGTGGGCGGCGGGCGGCGGGCGGCGGGCGACCCAGCCGAACAAGTCGGCGGCGGACGCAAAATCGTCCGGGAGAGGCAGTTGATGGGATTTTCGATACGCCTGCGGGCTCCGGTTGGTGCCCCGCCTCCGTTTGGATGGGCTGCATTTTACCGCCCGTCACCGGTGAGAGGCACCTGTGTGTGCGCGTGTGTTCATGTAGAAGAAGAATGATTTACCTAACTACCATAATGCCTATATAAAATTATGCAGCTGCAACAGGTGCAGCGAGAGCCTACGCGGCGAAAGAGTGAAAGACGGCGAGAGAGCGAGAGAGAGATGCATCGTGATGGAGACGGTGAGAGTTAATGACATAGGTGTTTATGGCGAGGGGGAGAGACCGAGGAAGAGGAAGAATTGAAATGGAAATATATATATATATATATATATTCGTAGGCGCAGGTAGATGATTCCACACGGCAAAGTGACTTTAACGTATTACCTTTATAGTTAACCAGATTTTCATCTCGAATCCATTATGTATCATCTCAAATCCATTAATTACTAGCACTACTATATTCTACTGTCAGAACGACTTGCATGTAGCCCGAACCTTTTCTTTGTGTACGTATGTAACTGTGTATAGTGTATTTTATTTAATTTTACGACCGATACGTGGTCTTATCTGTCGGCTTATTATACTGTTACCACGTAAAACACATTTCAGAGTCAAATATTTTCTCAAGCTCAATAATATAATATTATTCAACGTCTGCATCTGAATGCAGTGTGTGGGAAGCATGGACAAATATAATATATTCTATAATGACAATAATTATCATATTATTATATTGTGTCCTGCGGGAATATCAAAAAACAAATTCCAAAAACCGAACAGTGCATTCCGGAAATTAAATAATTCTCATTGCCCGAACACATATAAAATATGAACACGTTCAGCGGAATAATAATATGTTAAATGTTCACACGCGGTAGCCTATAGCCTTATTACATTGTAACTGGGTGAAATACTGTATTTCGCTCGAATTGACACTCGCTAGTAAAAATACATTTTCTCCCCCGACAATTTTTAGTCGTAAGAGACATATTTTTCTCATAGATTTAGCGACTGACTATATTGGCAACCCGATAATACTTGTCCAGTATTGTGCTGAAAATACGGTTGGAGTCTATTTTCGGAAGATATATTATATTATTGTACATATAATAATGACCGCTTGATAAGTAATATTAGTAAGTATAATTTTCGCTAAGACCAGGCAATGGCTGCTTGTCTTAACACACTGTGAACTATGTGCATTGTGAACCTAACTAAGTGTATTCAATTAATTATTTCTTGCAGTATGAAATTAATTTGTTTCAATACATAATGGACGAAATAAAAATTATTGAGACACCACATAGTAGCGAAATATTTGTTTATTTAAATTATATGTACATGAGATAAAACATAAGTAAGTACATATCGAGGGCGTCCATTAGAGAGTACAAGGGAGTGACACGTCCTCCCCTAAACAAATGATTTTCCTTTATAATCATTATTATATTATATTCTTATAATTGCTGTTCGGTTTGTATGAAAAAAAAATTATTATGTGTTATCATCTTTTAAAACAAATTTTTTTATGATTTACACCTCCTAGGTTTTGGCAGGTGGACGTCCTAGGATACTGTACTATTATAACTAAATGTAAATAAAAATAAAAATCCCGAGTAGAAAATGTCCTAGATTCTCGCTGGTTAGTTATAAAAATTAACAACCTTATCTTAAATCTATTATTTAATTAATCATTATTATCATAATTTTATTGAATATTTAAAAAAGTAACTGTAGCTACCTATAAAATATTATATTGTATAAAAATTAATGTTTGTTTGTTCATTATAGACTAAAATATTACTGGACCGTTGTTAGTAAAAGTTATATTCCTTGGGACTCGGAGAGAGTTTTTAGCTTATTTATTTAACCCCTTTAGATCGCTTAATGATGACTCACACATGAATTTTCTTTCTGCACGCGAAAATCGAATATTTTTTTGTTTATAATATAGGGTTGCCATATTATTTACAGTTAATAAAATAATTATTATGACTGGATATAATTTTGATATTTAAGCTAATAAAGCTATTTTGAGTGACAGCTATTGTGTATATTAGATACAAAATGCATGATTAAGGTTTATTTACTAAAAAAATATTATAAACGATTTTGACAGTAAACAATTTAGAATATTTCAACTGATGAACTGAAGCAAAACGGAAACGATAGATAGTTAGATCGATTCTAATAGTTGGCAAATGCAGATATCATTAATCGGGTTATATCTAAATGATGCATATTATACAAGTCAACAGTTTTTGTCTTTTTAATTAAACCTATTAGTACTAGATTTTGCACAACATACTATATGGATCCTCTAACCCAGAATTCCCGGACGGGTGGTAAGTTTATAAGAATAGAAGTCACGGATAATAGTTATTATATTTAAAAGGCCGAAGTGTATTGCTATATTTACTACCATAATTTACAGAAGTCGAGTGTATTGCTGAGGCATATAGATAGAATCAAAAAATGCTCCAACGATTTTAGCGACTCAAGGAATATTTAGAATTTTAGATAATATATTAATACAATTATTTTAGGGTGGTTTATTCTCTATTAATAACATTAAAACTATAATTACATATTCGTTTATTTCTGCTTATAATTGGGGTTAAGAAAAAAATTTATTTATTACTATATCCGACGCAGATAGACCTCCGTTTCATTTATACTCGGACAATGTCGCAATTTCCGGGTAGTATATTTTAATGTATAACATTATTATTTTTATGATCGTAACCTGTGGTGACATAAGCCATTGTAATTTACATCATTTTACAATATTGTACTTATAATTATAAGTTAATTAACATTAATAGATAGATAAAATAAAAATTATATGTTTTATACTTTTATTACATATTTATTGTACAAGAAGAGAGAAAATAAAATAAAACATAAATTAATTAATTTAAAGTTCGATTTCGGTTTGATTATGGAAATTACTGTACTATATTATCTTCTATGAGTGCGGCTTTTAAGAGAAGATAGGTGAACAATTTACTTAATTTTGTCATTTTGGTTTTGATGTAACGAATAAAAAAGTGAAGATCGAGCCATTTCCACTATTTCGATTAGATTTGGTACGTCGGATCCAACTTTAACATAATTATTATCGAAAACGTACGATAGTATCTAGCAGTTTACGATTGTCGTAGTAACATGACGAGTAAATAATCGGTTTTGTTTTCGATATTCATTAGTTATCTTATAAATTTTGTAATTTTCGAATGTCCAAACATTACAATACAATAAATACATTTCCAGGGAAATATGTCAATATTGATAGGTATTTAATACAATTTTATGAAGTTTTTTTAGTATGTTCTTTATCAACCGTTAAATACTTAAATCATAAAAAAAAATGTATTTAAATAAGAAAAAAATGATTATTTACTTTTATACTGGCAGGTATAATTATATAGTATATATTTAGTATATATTTGTCATGCAATGTAATCGTTTTCACATAATATAATAATAATTTAAAAAAAATATTTTAATTGTTTATACTCGTTTTTTTATGCGTTTACATAAAAACAAAATATTTTATAATCACAATATATTATAATTAAAATTCATTCCGAGAAATATAAATCAATACCAATTGTTTAAATAATTAATAAAGATTTACGATAGTATAATATAATATTATAATCTAATTAAAATATACTTTTACTTGCGGAAATGATTATTTTTAACGAATCTATAACAATTTATAACTAATCTATTCAAATAAGTTATAATTGATTCCATATAATTTTTAGATCATAAAATAATAAAGTTAATTTCATACTCGTACATTTAATTTTTCTTTCATTAATTATTATTTATTAATTTATTACTCATCCAGTCATACGTAATAATTACAGTTATGGTTTTATTTTAATTAATTACCAAACTAAAATGTGTCGTAACATTGGATTATTTAAATTTAAGTTTCGTATAATTTTTAATCATAATAAATATTATTGTGTGACAACTGACAATTTAAATATAACATAAATTAAATATACAGTTAAATATAAATTGCAATAAAAAAAATGTATAAGACATAAGTAGATAATATATTTTATGACTATTTTATATCCTGATTTTTCAACGGAGCGACGAATGCATAAATAATTATTTTCAAAAATGTAGGGATAAACGGGAATTTTTACGAAAAAGGAGTTTTTAAAAAAATCTATTTTACCTACTTTTTTGTTGAAATTCAAAAATAATGAATTATAGAGACTTGAATTTTTCACCAAACATTTATTTTATAATTTTATAAACATGATTTAATTTTTAAAATATTTTGAATTTTGTAGTGCTATTCATAAACATTTTAGTATTTTAGTATCTTGTACCATTATAGTCAAATATTTTGTAAAAACTGTTAATCTTCCTTCCATTTTCTTTTTTATTTAGATTTACTCTTAAATTGATCCAATTCTATTTTTTCTGTATCAACATTTATTTCTTGTCACATTTTTCTATGAACTTCTATATCATAGGGTGACTGTGCCCCACCACAGGTTTGATTCTATTGTTCCAGCTCTCGCAAATATTATTAGTTTAATATTATCACAGTTATGTATATAGGATATTACGAGTAGTAATGTAGCAGTAAAAATCTATATTATAAGTGTACGTATATGATATTATAATAATATGATGGTATATATTATATTCCATATACCTACCTATTTATTAATTAAGTCATTTTTATACGTAGGGAAAATATAATAATAATGCTGCAAATGAGACGCAACCGAGACCTATATAATATACATAATATTACCGGTTTCAATTTTGTTTTACACTTGAAACGACATGATGAAACGCACGTATTAGTCACAACTCATAATTTGCATTATACCTATTATATGTATAAGCACTTACCGATATATATCTAAACCGTAGGACATAAGTACTACAATATATTATATGTAAATTTCGATTTATGAAACGATTTATTTTTTTATAGATAGGGACATTTAAAGATAATTATTTATTATTCAGAAAAACATTATAACATTTATAAGTGTAAAAAAAGCGTATGAAATAAAAATTGAATTTTTTATGGTAAAGTAAAACATAGCATACATCTTTTATTCGTTTATGAAAAAAAATAAGTACATGTTTAATGTCTATATTTAATGATATAAAACACACTTTCTTTACGTGGTTAAGTGAGAAAAACAAATGAAAATACAAATTCATCAGCAATTATTACTTCGGCAACTTCATATTACTACAATATTACATAATATATATACGATCGATCTATACTAATGTAATCACCGAAGTAAACAATATTAACAATGTCTTTAGAAGTGTATTGTTTAGGTACCCGGATTTTATTAATCTATATTCTCGTATATAAGATAAGTATAATAACTAACAAGTAAATGTATATCATATATTTGTTTAGTAAATAATTCAATGTATGAGTATGCTTATAATAGATTTCCAAAATAAAATAAATACATTATTTTAACATTTTATACTGAATAAGAATTGTTTTTTTTTTAGAGAATACCTATATATAAGTACTATAGCACTTTGATTAACATTAACAATAATGTATACATCATAAATCAATAATTTAAGAAATGAAGAAATTTTCAAGTTTTTTCATTATTAACTAAATTTTTAAAATAAAGTTGAGTACAAAGACATCCGTTAATATAAAACACTCATATAAACATTAATTATTAATTATTTTTGAAAAATTGTCAGTTACCTAGACAATGCTCTTAGTTTAATGAATTGGAGGCCTCAATAATTTACTCAAACGTACTATAGTGTAGAAGACCAAATATAGACTATGTATGCAAAATTATAAAACTATAATAAAGTATTTTTAAAAAAATATTATGTGCTGCATTAATATTATTTGGTAATGTGATGGTTAAATGGATTGTTGTGTATCGAATTTTTAACAAAAAAAAGTATTGTATCTACATATTATTCAATATTAAACTATCATATTATTTCAAATATATATTAATAAAGTTCAAGTAATTATTCTCACAGCTCCTCGGCATATTATGTTTCCAAAATTCCAACTAAATTATCCATAATGACACTTCCCTACCTATATACACCAAGCGAAATAATTAAGCTACAGTATAAAATATTTAGAAATCGTTTCCAGGACAGTTGAAAATCTTAGCTAATTATCTCTTTGGCTTTTAATCATCTCCCCCATTAGTCCCCTGAAAGTATACAACGGAAAATTGTGATAATATAAGTAAAATATCTGACAGATTTCCGTAAATGGGCAGCTTTTTCCACCATTATAAATCTTGATGTCTAAATAAATTTAAAAATTGTCTAAGCAATATTTTTCTAATAAAAATAGATAAAAGTATTTTTAGGGATTATGATTTTCAACAGATACTAAATGCTAAGATGTAATATTATTACCTACTATTAATTCATTATTATAATGATAATTATATGTAATTACCTACCATTGTATAATTGATATACATATTCCACTTAGTTATTATATTAGATAATTAAATATTTCTTAGTATCGCATTTTAATACTTAATTTAACAATTTGTAATAAATTTATAAAATTTATAATTTATAATTACGTAGTTCTATTATATATGTGCAATATCGACTTATAACATATGTGTCATTGGTTTTGAAGAAAACATTTCTGAATTTGGAAATGTATTTTATACAAATTGACTACTATTTTGTCACACATTGATAAAAAATAATTTTATAAATGATTATATATTTTACATTATTATAAGTGATATATTTATTGTATAGATAAACCTACCCAATAGTTCTATTATATCGTATTGATATCCAACGGTTATACAAAATGACCATAATATTGTCATTCGTCGTGCATATATAATAAATTAAAACTATTTAAAAGATAATATTATTATTATTACTATATTATTTATATATGTAATATATTATGCATATTGTATATTATAGGCATATGAAATACTCATTCCGATGTTTTTTTTACAATTTATTTAAAACTAGACGTATGTAAGTATTTAACTATAGTGTGTCACGACCACGTTTAGATAGATTATTATGAGTTTTTATAAATTGGTACGGTCCCATATAATATGTATAGTACGCATGTTTGGCGTATGCAATAATATGCATCTACCTATACGGTTCACATAATATCAGCGTCCGAATATTTGCATCTCCCGCGTATTATATACACAGCTTTAAGCTGTATAGGCGCTATTGTAACTCGAACACTTCTCAGGGCAAGGATCGCATTGGAATTACCGCGTATACACTAACCGTTCACTGTGCTCATACTTGTGATGATCGACAGCTACCAATTCTGTGCATATTATATTTTAGACATTATAGCTATTACTGTGTAGGTACTATACTGCCTTAGCCATCCCAATACACGAGTTAGGTAATGCGCCAACTCGTTTGTCGTCGACTCTGATCGTGTTATAATGCATGCTGCGCAAAGCCTTCGACAGGAAAAATGTATACAAAATTGATACAACGCGTATTTCGAAGTGTTAAAAAAACCGTTTAAATGTCGCAGAACGTTTGGCAGTAAAAAAAAAAACGTGCAGGAAAATAATTAACGTGGATAGAAAAAAACCCACAAGCGCGTGATTGATGTTTGGACGTCTGCGGTGAATTATTATTATTATATATTAATTATTATAATATATGGAAAGAGAGAGAGAGAGAGAGAGAGGAGACCTAGACCCAAAACGACCGGTCGCGTCCGACGTTCTTTACATAATATTATCTATAATCATAATAATATCAGACGAATGAAAGTTGTTCTGGAATTTCTATAATGAATCATCGACGACGTACATTTGAAAAAGAAATAATAATATTATAATTAGAGGAACGATTTGAAACGCGCATACCTATTATTATAATATGTATAATGTATATTACACATTATCGGCGGCGGCGACTATTGGTTGACGTGGTGGTGGTGACGGTGGTGGTAATAGTAGCGGTGGTGGTTGTGGCGGTGGCGACGGCGGCGGCGGCGGCGGCGGCGGCGACTGCACTACACCTTGTATATAGATATTAGATCGGACGGCGTCGTTAGATCTATCCATTGAACGACTGTCCCCCCCACCCCCTCTACTGAGCCAACCACTATAAAACCCATTTGCCCGCCTCAATTTAAAACAGTCTGCGCACACCGATCTTCGTGTCACACGCACTTTGTTCGTTCATTCTTATATTGTTCAATCGTAATAATCTGCTACTCTCCGGAAGTCTCCTTGACTCTTGGAACTCTATAGTTTTTCCTGGTTTTTCGCTCAACGCAAATCTGCTCATCTCGAATTTGGGTTTTTTTTTTAAACCATTCTCTTTTCGTTCAAAAAATTCGTTTGCATCCCAAACAACATGACTGTAGAATCGTTCGAAATCATCACGCGCAGAAATAACATGACTTTGTTCGCCGCTCAAGAAGCCCCGAAAATGGATGTGACCATCAACCGTCCCGCCAGAGTTTTCAAGTACAACAAAAGCGCTTTGGTCGCCTCGGCTTTCTTCCTGGTGTTGTGCTTTTGCTTGCTGTCTAATGCCGGTGCTGCTTCCATTCAAAAGAGGGTAAGTCGTTCATAAAATATAAATCAACTTGAACCGTGTTTTATTTTGTGTCATAATTGTTATACTTTCGCCCGTCGTTTTTTCTCCAAAGTCAATGCAATAATAATAGTATTATAGAATTTTTATTTGACGTATTTTTTGTTGTTTTTCCAGAGGGCTATCGCTTCAGCCACCGAGAGCACTGCGGCCCCGACCAAAGAGTGCCACCAAAATACTCCGTGTGGATGGGCCATCTACATACCGTTCACTCGCCGTATCGATTATTTCATGAAAAACACGTGAGTCCATCTTACCGTTTCAAACTACTTATAGTAAAATATAACAGTAGTTTAATATTAATATTTTTGTTTGAATCCGTTACAGATGCATTTGCAACCCGAACTTGGCGTGCTTGAAGACCGACGACGATCTGTCCGTCAACGCGTACGTGTACCGCTGCAAGACCAGACCCGTGACTACTACGGAAATCACACCGACGACCATTTGAGATTTGAGCGAGGGATATGCCCACAGCAATGAAGCCGTGGCCAACACCACACCACTGGCGTTGCTTCATCGCCACTGGACAAGTGAATTTTATTTATTCCTAATAACCAAATCTACTCATGTTCCAAAAATCAATTTTTTTTACATTTTTTTTTTTTAATTAGCTTTAAGGTTTAAGAAAAAAATATTTTTTTTACGGTATTAATGCCTTTTCGTAATTTATTTTTATTTAGGTACTTATACCTATATACTTAAAAAAGTAAAATATCAGTAGTTAATATCAAACCTATATGGTTGTATTTATAATCATTTATTCTTATACAATAATTATATTAATTTATTTTACAATATTATTATATTTTTTCGTACAAATGTAAGGGCATTAGGGAAGATTATTTAACCCGTGTAAGAGGTTTCATCCTTTAGACTTTAAAACACAGTATTTTTATATTTTAATTTTTCACATATTAAACTTTAGATTATAAGTTTACAAGAATAAGTTAAATTCTTTGAGGCGTATATACTTAACTATTTAATTTTTTAATACGACTAAAATTATTGTAATAATAATTATAATGTAATAAATATAATGTTTATGTCGTTGTCATTTAAATATGCCGATTAGATCAACATTTTTATTTATTATTATTTTCAACACACTATTAGACATAATTAAAAAAACATACTACTGTTGTTTAATAATATTATTATTAATATTTATTTATTATTATTATTATTATTATTATGATTATTATTTTTATTATTATGTTTATTATAATTATGTCCTCTGGTTTTTTAAATTATTTTATTACTTTAATAAAGAAGAAAAGATAAGATTACATTTGCGTCTAATAATTTTTATCTTTTCTATTGAAGTCCCTTCCTAATGTGAAATCCTAGTTCATATTCTTTATTGTAAACTGTAATTGTATTATATATACGCATATACTATATGCCTACAGATAAACTCGGCACATCGAATGCGTAATACATTGTTATATCAATGTTTTACTAACGATGTATAAAAATTTAAATCTAAAAAAATATGTGTGGCGTGAACAATCAATTGGAATCTTTATGAAGGCCAAAACGCCTGGACAATGAGTGAATAGGCATCGAAATGTACTCAAATCGTATTTAATAATTATATTATTATAGAGTAAACAGGATATCGGTTTTCGGTTTGGTGTTCGTTATACCCGTCCCCGTCGTACCTATCTTTTTTTCTATGGTACAACAAACTGTGTGTGCGGTTATTATTGTTAAGGAATTTTTTTTATTCTTTAGTGGTCATTAGTACTTAATTAAAGTAACTATATACTTGTTATAATAAAATTAGAATAAAAAAAAGATGTTTAAAAACCGTACTCGATAACAGTCGCATTTGGTTTATTATCATATATTAGTAGGTATTATTATTATTATTATTGGTACACGCGTATTATTATTATTATTATGACTGGTCTGTCGTCATTCGTCTATTAAATACAAATAGATAACAATTATTATAATTTTATCGAATACGAATTATTAATGAGTAATGATTCATCGACCAAACAGGTAAATACAATCACTCATTATTAAACAATAATATGACCTTTTAAATAATAATTTTACTTTTAATTACAATGCAATAGATACGCCAGCATATAAACTTTAATATACTATATCAGTAAGCACAGTTTAATATAATAATTGGACGAAACTAATCTATCATCGGTTTCAAAAGAAAACAGTAGGACGTCGTGACGTGCGTTTAGATCGTACAAAATAGTTTTTAAATAGTATTAGTATTATAATGAAGTACGAGGTTTTCCTCGTTAAATCGTAATTTTCGAACAAATACATCTGGCAATCGACTTTAAACATTTATTTACAATTTTAATTTTGCAGCTATGAGTTCTGTAGTTGAGCAGTGCATTCATAAAAATTAGTTTCAATCTGAAACCGTCATTCATATTTTGGTTTTCAATGAAAATAACCGGTTGCCGAAAATGATGTAATATCATTCATATTTTTAATAACTTTCGGTTAGTTTTTTCCATATATAATAGGGTCACAATTTATTTTCTAAGTAACTTTTAGAGAGCACACTAGCTACTACATAAGTACAAAGTACATATCCTAACTTTTAAATTAAACTTAATTATACACATTAGTTTAAGTACGGTAAAAACACATGATATTTTAAAATAACCGTAAAAGTTTACAACTATTTATAACTATTGTGTTCATTGAATTTCTATAAAATTTAAGTAAAATTGTAAATGTGATTAACTAATTCTATATATTTTGACTCGCAAAGAGTATCTTTTTACGGATTTCGAGTCAAGAAAATTTGGTGCTTGAGCCTTAAAGTATCATGTATACAAATTTGATGCTAGTGCTTGAATTTTTTTTTTGAGGTGGTGAGGTCTCAGAAGGATGAAACTCCTCTAATATTTTTTTTTGAAGTTTTGAGAGCCCCTATTAATTATTTTTATCGAAACATGAGTTCCTTTTTTATTAAATATTTTCACACACGTTTTTTTATAATTTTTATTTTAAAAAACTGTATTGAATATGATATTCAAATTTAATTTATTGAATTATACAACCCATATTATTATTATGCTGAATTACAACTACGGGATATAATTCAATTTGTAGGAACAATAAATTAAAATTATTTGTTACGTAAATAAATGACTATTATTCAAAAATATTTATTTATAAAATCTCTCTTCTCCATCACGGCTCTCCTAAGTGGAATCTCTTTTGAAATCCTTTCAATTTAAATTGTGGCCAAACTTCAGTATACCGTCATGTGAATAGCCTTTTCAAAATCTACATAAATAATTTCAGGCTTCGTATGATTTTCTTTAAATCGAAATGCCTGTGTATAAGTTTTTAGTAGTACTGTTCTTATAAGGGCAGTAAAAAAAACTAAAGGAAAATAATTGTTGTATTTTCCAACCATGTAAGAAGCTGATAGAATAATTTAGGCCAACTTTTAAAAGTTCCATCAACAAACACGGTTTTGTTTGTGTTCGAGGTTACTTTTCTCAATATTATTAAAATTATTTATTTTTAAAAATTACTTGCTATTTATTTTTGCCAAACCCACCGTTTGATATTTATCTATAGTTTTTTTTTGAAATATGAATTTAAAACCATTATAATTACGAAGTGTTTTTTATTTTTCTCACCTAACATCACTTCTATTTTAACGCACGCACTTACATTACAATACGTATGCGTGACTTGGTTAATTATCACAAGACTTACCACAGACACAAACATAATCGATCTGTTAGATATATTCTACTTATAAACTTTTCTAGTCTTTGTAAAACCTAATAAAATATCATGAGATTACAATGTTTAATGATTAATAAGCATATTTTTCTTTCCAAATTCTTGATAATTTAAGGTTATATAGGTTTTATGTAAGCTTATTTGGGAATAATAAAAAAACATCCACTGCAGGGGACTCTGGTCTGTAACAATACAAAAGTAAAAATTAACTCTGGTGCTAGCCGCTAATGTAGTTATAATAATTATTTAATTATTATCTATTATATTGGACATTGGGCCTTAAGAGGCTGTATAATAATAAATTACCAGCGTGTTCTGAATACATACTATTACATAGGTATATATTATTGTAATATTGTTATTATTGTGTTAGTAAATAGACAATAGTGATAAGTGTAGTAACTATAACAACTAGTAAACCATGCGAGTGAATGGTGCATTTTATATGCCTCAAGTCATATTTAAAATTTATATACCGACGATAAGACCTCAAATTTGATCACATACATTTTTTTAAGTATAATGTACAACAAATGAATATTTAATAGTAGCATTTAAAAAAAAATGCTTGTTTAAAAGATAAGCATAAGTATTGTATGCTCGGGACCTAATCGGGTATCGTAGTTTGAACAATTCGTTTTACAAGAGTTCAATCACGTGTCAAAATAGTCTTTAACACCAAACATTATATTTTGATTCACTATCGTGATGCAGCCCACCATCATCTTACGAGTTCATTTAATTCTGAAAATTACAAACAATGCATCATCGATATTTGGTCGTTATAATATTATAATATAAAGTAAAAAAAAACCGGGAAATTCATTCATTCTGTCGTATAGTAAGGCAGTATGTGCACTTTTACTGAGACACCCTTTGCTTAATATAATTCGTCATTGAGTAGGTCACTGTAATGGATGTGTTAAATACATTTTACCTAATAGTGAATAGATCATTGCATACGAAAGACGATTTTGAGCGGATATCTCTATTGTCATTGAATTAAAATTAAACAAATACATTACAGTAACTTGGAAACGATGTACACTCGATACCTACTGTTCAGCTGAACAATTAACTACTTTTTTACTTTTGAATTCCCGATGTAGGTACCAATTAGATTCAAATCTCTATTAAAAACTACCCTCAATGTTAAATATCAAAGCATATTTTTTAACTGCTCCAAAAGGTGATGACAAACACAAAAAGACACATTGTAAAATCAATACAGTTCATGTATTAAACTATATATTAATAACATAGTATTAATATTTAATACTAAATTATGTTTATATACATTGTTAATATTCGTTAAATATAAATATATATTATATTATTATATAAGATTATATTATTCATACAATATACACAAATAAAAATGTTATAAGAATTTAAATTAAATTAAAATTTTTAAAAATACAGGTGGGGCATAGGCGGGAAAAACAAATATAATGGTGCATTTTCCGCCTATACTTCTGTTCATGATTGAAGCTGACCTGACGATAACATGATTATTTCATCGATGTTTATTACTTTTACATAGATTTTATAGACCTACAGTTACGCGTAATACATATTCACTACAATATCACGCACCACCATTCAATAAAACGTAAATAACGATTGTATATATATAGGCGTTATTGGTATACGAGGAACCTGCAGGCTGCAGTGAACAATATGCACATTGATAATTCATGTGCATCCTATAGAGGCGTGTTTACACGTCTCACTAGTGACCAGTGACACTCTAGCAATGGCCTGCAGACCTATATGAATTTAAATCAACAAAAAACTAATTTTATAGATTTTTTTTCACTTTCAAAACGAAAAAACTGATTTTACACAAGGAAATTTGCAATAAAATAATCTTGGTCAGATCCACAACGATATTATACATTGGTTCGGATTTCTACTATCTCGTATACCGTGTCATGCCGTGTTATGCATCTGTATTATAATATGCGTAGGTTACAAAAGGTAATACGTTACCTAAAAGTTAAATATATTCAACTATATACACAACACGAAATTAGGGCTGTACTTAAAATTTTTCATCCAGGGCTTCTGGGCCAGGAGTGACAAAAAATTAATACAAATGATACGGTTTTGAAATTTGTACAAATGCTAATGACGATATTATAAATTGTGGTAACGAATTACAAAACATAATAATATAATATTAAATGTATATAAATTAATTGAACAGAGTTATGAGAGTTTTAAAACAATAAATATTTAACACATTTTCCCTCCCCTAAATATGACCCCGCGTGGAATAATTTATTACCCCACTAATTTTAAACTATGTTTTAATATTATTTAGATTGCTATAAGTGCGATGAGATTTTATCTAGCTTCTATTTATATGCCATTATTAGATAAAATTAAGTTAGTTTAATGTTTTTTTTACCAGTTAGTACGTTTAATACCAGCGTTAGAAGTGTGTGTGTACGAGTTTGGTAAATTTTTACCCCACAAGACGAAATACGTTTTTTTTCCATAATATATATTATGTTTGGAAATGGATGAATTAGAATATCGACAAATTGAAGCGTTGAATCGAAGTGTCCTGCTCGTTGTATACCATATATTTTAAATGGTATACTCGCAAACAGGTGACCGCCAATAATTTTCCTCGTCAGTCGTCAAGACTGAGGAATACAACACCGTCATCGCCGCCATGTTGCTCTTTCGATCAAACCCCTTTCGTGTCGTCTTCTTCTGCGGTTCTGTCGTTGGATATTATATAATGTGTTGTCGCTCTTGTTCCATAACTATTTATACACGGGACACATAATTCATAAATCATGTTTTATATTATATAGTGTTTTGTATAGCAATGTAGCATAAGGTGTCCATATACCGTTTAAAACGGAGTTGTTCCTTTTTTGAGCATCATCATGTCCTCTAGTGAGTAAACGACACTTGCGACTGAAAAAGCTAACTTCCCGCCCTTGCCACAAAATATTCTATTTATTTTTTTTTTTTTTTGTCACATAAAAATACTACATATAAGATTTAACATATAGTAAATTAATGAGAGGAGTCCGAATCTTGCAAGGACCTATAAATAAGTACTCAACTTTATTACTTATTTTTTATTTCAAACATTACGGGCAGAGCCCAATTACATTTCATGAGTACATTAATTATACATTTACATTTAAATAGAACAATATCTAATTTAATAGAACAAAGAAAAAGAAGAGAAAAAAATAACAATTATAATAATAAGATTTAGATTAAGTAAGAAATGACAGATATTCATTATAGCTATGCGCATCATGCGATATATTGGCTTATTACAACTGTAGTTTGTAAAACAATTCGGAATTGAGAGGGTTGTATAAGAACGGGGGGAATACTGCGGTACTTTAAATTTGATAATAGAGAGAAGAGTAGGGGCGTCTATTGAACCGCTCAAGAATTTATATAAAAATGATAAATTAGCAGTCTATCGGTGAGTGAAGTTAAGTTTAGCTCTCTGAGTTCTCTTTATTCTGTTGTGCGGTTTTAATCCCCTTAACTATAATCTCTGAATTATTATAATATGTGCGTAAAAAAAGATTTGTACACGAAATAATATTTTTACAGTTTTATATTTAATTACCTGACAAAACTAAAGTTAATAATTATAACTTAAAAATAAAAGTTTTATATAATGAGCGATGAATGTCAACGAAATATTATTGTCAGCTATATATAAGCATAAACATGACTGCATGAATGTCTCATTTATCGTATTGGTGTATTGCACAGTGTGATAATATTATGAACTCTATAGCCAGTCTCACCCTTTCTAACAACATACCTTAACTAACAGGCGAACATCATCATCAAAATATCAATACAAATGTAAAAAGTAATTTAATCAATTTTAGTGTTATTTTGTATTAGAGTTAACCAACATTTTTTATCCCACTCTTTTTAATAAATATGGTCGTCTAAATGCAGCACTAAAAGTTTCAAATGATACGTTGCCATGACGACTATCGCCCATCAAGGTCATAACTGAAAACACATTTCCAACTTTTTTTAATAATTTTATTCTTAATACAATTATAGTCAATAAACTAAATTCACTACTAAAATGTATCTACTTTTAAACATTTCAGGGAGAACACCCCTTCCGGACTCCTAAACCCCCCTCCCATTACGGAATTTCTACCTATAATTAATTGTAGATATGAATGTGTAATATATTATAAAAATGAATGTTTTTTTTGTATGGGGCATATAGATTTGAAAACTACAAAACCAATTGGCACCAAATTTTGCATATGTCACATGTAAATTCGCCCTCGTGTAGTTTTGCTTATCCTTTTTCAAACATTATACTAGGACGCGTCTCGACTATATGTTTGATTGTCTGCATTTCTCCAAATTTATAAAATGGAGAGTCTGTCATGCCCCGTTTATGAAGTAGGTAGTAGCAAGAACTTGCATCTTTCTTGTCCCCCATTCATATTCGATTGGAGTTAAGATTAATCTCAAATTCTCAAGTAATTTACATGCAACTAAGCCACCTAGGTAGACAATATAGGGCTGTCATTGGCTACATAAATAATCTGTTAAGATTAGTCGACCCGCAATAAGTTACAATAAGTTATTTTTTAATAAAAGAAAATAATATTTAATTTATTGTTTGTTAGTCAAATGTTTACACCAAACGGCAAAGTCTGTATTTTTGTAACTTAAAGAATCAAAAATTACTCGATCAATTTTTACTAAAATTTTAGAAATTGTTCTGAAAGATATAAGTTAAAATTAGAGTGTAGTTTCAACCACGTTCAAAAATATACAAATTGCTATATCCAATAATAGACAGGTTGTCATCTTGCTCGAATTAGTTCACAAATTGAGGTATGCCTCCGACAACAAAAGGTACCTACACTAAAATTGAGATACACCTATACAGTAGGTCCTAAAAATCCAATATTTATTTATTTAAAATTTATCATTAACAAAATATTTGATACGATTGAGATTACATGCAATATTACAAGGTTTGTTTACTCACTGAAGCCCATGACTGTGGTGTGAGTAGGGTTCAAAGCAAAACAAAAATAAACTAAAAATAACTATACATAAATGTACAATAAATCTAAATTAACAATATTTTTCAATCAATTTATACATTACATATACCTAAATAGAATTTTTTTTTTTATTAGTTTTTTGTACATACAGTTCAACAATTAAAGTGAATAACAAGTATACACTAAAGTTTAAATAATTCAATATATTTTTAATAAAATTAAATGTTAAATCCAGCCTTCAATATGATTAGATTTATCACTATTTCTGATTTAGAGTTAAGAATAGAAAAACGGTTTGGGGTGATATTAAGGACTTTATGGGAGTTAAACAGAATAGTGTGTTTCGTGTGTAGAGAAGGGCAGTCGAAAAGAATGTGGGATGTATCACAAAGACTTTCTAATAAGTGTAAGGGGCAGAATGAAATCTCATTTAAGTCCGATTTGTTAGCATGAGCAGGTAAAAGTGTGTGACCTAAACGTAAGCGATTAAAATGTACGATGGTTATTTTAGATAGATGGAGGTTGTTAAATCAGGTATTATAAGGAATAGTTACAATATGTTTATATTTGGCGGCAAATTCTGTTGGAAGATTTGACCATTAGGAAGACCAAAGGCGTTTTATGTGGTGACGCATAAGTGAAGTGAAATCAGTATGAGAAAGTTTGGTAAAAGAGAGACATATTAAGTTAGAGGTAGATTTTGCTAAACTATCAGCTACTTCATTACTATCAATCCTTATGTAACTTGGGTTCCGCAGAAATTGAATGGAAAGTATACAAGACATGAAGTCGGAAGCTATTAGGTAATTGTTCGGAGCAAGGTTTGAGATATGTGTTATGATGGCATAACTCTCCGCGACAAAGGAAGGAGATGAATGGGGTAAATTATTTGTGAAAGAGGTGTGCAGTTCAGGGATATAAAATAAATAAGTTACCGAAAGGGGAGAGACCGTTCCGTCAGTGTATACCGTAATTCGCATTGAGGTATTCTAAAAATATTTTGTTTATCATAGAGTAAGACATGTTTTGTAGTTATTTGGAGGATAAGGAAGAGAAATTGTTTTCTGTTTGGACAGATGGTGAATTTAGTAAGAAATCGTATGATTGTTCAAAAAGTGGAATTTTTAAAGCATTTCAGAAGCATTTCAGAAATGCTATGAACTTCAATTCTACTGTGGGAGTCTGTATAATTGTTTCGTCTTTCTGAATAAAAATGCGTTAAATGCGTCTATTGTAACAGAAGAACGGTGACCCTCAAAAAATTCTTTTTCAGTGATGTTGTTATCTAATTCAATTATTTCGTACGAATACATAAGGTTGCTAGGAATATTTACGTGAAAAAAAGCCGTTCACGCGTGAAATATCAAAATTTAAACAATTATTATTATTGAAAATGGAATTGAAGGTAATTTTGATCTTTTTGAAGCTAGCTGGTTTGATGTTGGTGATCCTCATATAATTAGTAGAGAAAAAATTTGCAACGCTAATGGGATGTCAATTTCCTAAATTTTTATTTTGATCGATGCTCTCGGGCCGTTGTAGTCCGGTGTAAATGAACGAAATAGAATATTATTATTGTTGTTGTTAGTAGTCATATTGATTTTTATGTTGGGCAATAGAGACGATGAACTGTTATCTGTAGATAAGCTGACGGCGGTTGAGAGCTCATTAGCTTAGTTATCAACGAGAAAACTGTTTGGATCGAGCATATTATCAGTTACGCCATTGAAATTGATTGTAGAACCGGATGTATTTAGAATCGATGGGTTTTCGTTAATTTGTTGAAAATTAGGTGATACTGGACTATTGGCATTTTTAATTACCTAACCATTTCTACGGACTATGCTGAAACCAGGTGTTGAGACAGTACTATTTATCGAATGGTCTTAATTTTGGTAGTAGCCGGAGTTTGACTGGCGCGGTTATTGTCGCTCAAAGACGACGGTATAAAAACACTAATTAGATTTAAAGATTTTAAAAACTGGATTAACTATCAGTGAAACTCGCACACACAACTGTACACTACGACTGCATGAACACGACTGATAATAGAATATTATTACATAGCAAAATCCTTAAATTGTACACTAACAATGTAGTTTAAAATTAACATAGTTATTATCAAAAACAGATAAATAAATTTTTAACTAGACACAAATTTTGTAAAAAACAAACAGTGAATAAAACTTATTAAAGCATCTCAAAGATTCTCACTTTAAGGATTATAATTTTACTTGAACTCTTATACCTAGTAGCATGAGTATTTAATTATTTCTTATAATTAGACATAAAAATTCATAATGTTTTGTAATACAATGTAACCAAATTAGACAGACACAATAATCATTAAAAATATAATTACTATGATATGCCTTGATTCAAAAAATATCAATTTTAAAAGTGAATTCATTGTAACTTTTAATTTATAAATATGAATATATATTTCCCTAAAAAAGTAACTATAACTTGTAATGAATTGAACCGAAGTCCAAACTTACAAAAATTATAACACTTAATTTTGGTGAAAATGTATTTTGGAGTATACTAAAAGTATAGAAAAATGTTCTTGCAATATCGTTGATGTGATGAATATTAAAATTCCATTTTAAATTTTAATTAATAAAAATAACTAAGTATTTTACAGAATTAAGTGTTTTTTAAACATATGCTCCAACATTATTTTGACTAATTGTTAAATTATTATATTGAACTATTTTATACCAAGATATATCAATATTCAGTTGCAAATAACATGATTTATCAAAGCTTAATTCTAGAAAGTTATTATCTAACCATTGCTTAACTTTAAACCACTATTAGCTTTATCGCCTTTATCATAAAGTTGTTTTCAAAAATTAATACAGTATCATCAACAAGGAAAATTACCATCAATTTAATTACATTTAACAATCCATTTATATAAATTAAAAATGTAGAAATGTGAAATGTGAAATTATGGAACACCAAAAGTAGTTTTTTTTCCTTTATTTATCTAACTACTTGTGATCTATTAAAAAAATATGAATCAAATAAATTTAACGGTACTTACTCCTTGAATACCACAATATTTAAGTTTTTTTAGTCATTGCCAGCCTGATTCAATAGTGATTAAAAATATATATTTCTATCCAAACATATAAAACTACTTAAATAATATTTAATGAAATATTTTTTGAACACTATATTAAAAGGTTGCTTTATTTTTTTTAATGCTAATGTAGTCTCTAAATCTTGTTGAATTTTTAAATTCGTTAGTTATTCATAATTTTAGTTTTGCAAGTTTATTATTTTTTTTTTTATAACTGATGAGTCGTAGAATTCAAATTAATAAATTTTTCAATCTGTACAGTGAAAAGCTCTAAGGCTATATTTGGTTCAAAGTTGCCAAGTTCTACTTCCCAGTCAACAGAACCAATTAACTGATTTAATTTATTATAATTAACATGGCATAACTATGAATTAGAGTCAATAACCCAATTATTATTAGGTAGCTACTTTTAATATTAAAAAAATGATTTGTAAAGCAACATAGTGCTGAATGCTGAAATTTCAAGTACCCAAGAATAATATTTTTAAATGACAATGAAATAACTTCTATATACCTATATAACATTATACAAGCCAATGGTCTTGTTATAGAGGCTTTAACTTGAATAAAAAAAAAGAAAAAACTATATAACATTGTTATTTGACCCAATGAATAATGTTTAAATCGATATTATAAAAAAACATTTTTAAAAAACCGAAAATTTCATAGGCTTACAATTAGTTCAAAAAGTGTCAAAATATTTTTAAAATTTTTTGGTATATAGAAAATGATAATTTCAACATTTGATGAAATTTTCAAATATTTATGGTTAATCCTTTTTGAATAACAACCAAATAAAAAAATCGTTCTCTGAGAAATCAGTAGTTTACAGATAAGTCTAATTTTAAATGCTCATAAAAAAATTGTTTGACTTTCCGGTATACTTTTTTTTTTAAATGTAGAAAAACTCATTGAAAATCTTGTGTACACTTTTCAAATCTTAGATTTAAACAGAACAATTTTTACGAATTTCTAAATTAAAAAAAAGTCCAAATTTTCGTGACTTTTACGTATTTTGTCAACATTTAACTTTAGACGCTTATAAAAAACTATTGTGGATTCACGCTCAATTATTTTTTTTAATTTTCACTTATAAGTTATAAAAATCTTGTATTAAATTTTTAAGTTTTTTGACCAATTGAAAACATTTTTATCAACAGTAATAAAAAAAAATTTAAAAAACCGAAAATGTATTATTACTATAAATAACTAAAAATAAGTCAAAATATATTGACAATTTTATAGTATATAGAAAATGTTTATATAAACATTCAGTGAAAATTTCATTTATCTATGTTCATTATTTTTTTTGTTACATATCAAAAATAAAAATCGATTTTATCAAACATTTGCTTTGCAAAAAAATTCCTGTTTTTCGACGCGTTTAAAAACTATTGAGAATTTTTTACTTTTGACCAACTAGATTTACTTTCCTATCGGAAAAGATGCCGATGAAGAAAATCTGTGCACTTTTACTACACAAAACATGATGACATACACAAAAAAACACGCAACATTTTAAAATCAATACATTCTTCACTCCGCTCAAAATCTATATTTCTTTAATTTATTTAAATAGCTCAAAAAGAATGGAAAAAATGTTGAAAATTGTATTGTATTTAAAAAATACATTCCGTTAATATTGCATGTATCTATGGTTATTAATTTATTTTATTTTGTGTTACAAAATCAATTTAGCTATCGAAACTATCCAGTTTTTTACAAAATTGTTTTTGTGTAATTCCAAAATTAATAACCGTAGATACTTGAAACGTTCACCAATTGTTTATGTAAGCATTTTCTGTACATAATAAAAAGATTTTTTTTCTGGTGTACCTAACTAATTGTAATTATAACATATTTTAAACACCATAAAATGTTCAAAATATTTTCACTATTTTTTAATTATTTATAAGCATAAGACATTTTCTATTTGTATTAGTTTTAGATTTTGAAAGGACCTTTTGATTTCACAAAAATGTGTTTGTTCAATTATTTTTTTTCTTTAGCGTCTGTCTTCCACGTTTTTGGCAATAAAAGTGCTTCCATTTTATTCGTTTTTGAATTACAACAAAATAAGATATTCGTTCGTGAGAAATCGTTAGTTTGCTTACAAATTGCTCCATTGTGCGATTTCAAACTCATAAAAATTAGTTCGACTTTCCAGTAAACTTTTTTTGTGTGAAAGGTAGGCAAACATATTTACTTTCCCAAGAGGCGACGACAGACACAAAAAGCACACATCGTCGCTCTGTTCAGAATCGAATGTACTGATAAATACACGTATTCAATACTGATTAGTGATTACTAAACACAAGTGTGTGGTGCCTATGTTAATATTAATGTGCAATAACTACATGTTGCCAATAGTCAATACTCTGTTTATAATATATTTAATATTTTATCTCAATTAAATATATTAGTAAATAAATGTATAAACAATGGTTTTTTGATCAACCATTTAGACTTTGTCTGATGAAAAGTGATATAATAACTGTATAAATGTATGTTTAGTAGCGTATAATATACAAAAACCACAAGATTGATACCAATTTATCAATTGTTAATTATTATATTTCTGTTCGGAATGTCATACATTCAAATCATAAACACGTTTTTTTTTTATTATTATTATTATTATTTTACTCTTATACTGATTAAAATTTAAAATATTTCATCTCAATAATTGTATCGCTAGTTTCGTCAAAAAATTTACTACATCGAGGAAAAAAAATTGTTAAAATCGTGCGTTCCCCGGCTGATTTATAACGACTACGATAAGTGGTTTAATTTTGAGTATAATACAATAGTAATAAAAATATGTTTTATAAAATCGAAAAAATAAAATAATAATAATATCCATTGGGGCAAAATTATTATTTTCGTATTGACGGTATTTGGGTATTTATAAACCGTACGCGACTGTGATAAATAACCGGTTTCGACCTCTTATGCGGTAATGCTCGCGGGGTGGTGGTGTACGGTTTTAGAACGCTGCCACTGCGGTCGTGGTAGCGGCGTACGACCGCGGTAAGTTCCGTCATTTTTTTTTTTTACCGAAAACGTGTTTCCGTACTTCCCGTTTTCCTCAGCTCTCATTAGTCGCAGAAACATGATTTTTTCAGCAAAACAAACATAAGAAGTTCTTCTAGACAACTGCGTTCCAGATTTTTAAAATATTTTTTTGTCTATTTTATATGGTTTTTTTATACAAATTTTAAAAATGTTGAAAATTTCAAATTCAAATATCATCGGTTCGAAAAAACAATTCAAAAATCTGGACCGCAGTTGTCTAGAAGAACTTCTCGAGTGTATTTTGGTGAAAAAATTGTTTTTACGACTAATGAGAGCTGAGGAATATGAGAATTACGAAAGTATGTTTTTACGGTCGAATTTTGTTACCAGAACGGCCTCTTAATGTTATTTATAAATATTATGTGATCAATACAAGTTCTAAGGTTAAAAACACGGAGTCGTTTCATTAATAGCTTAACGAAGTCCGTAAGTGACTAATATATTGGCATATCTTGAAATATTTTCAGTATCATCAAATAAATTAATATTTATATCACCACAAATTAAACTACTAATTACTATTCTCACTAGTACATAAATAGTCTTCAAGAGAATCAACAAAATTATTAATATTCACAAATTATGGAGGTCTATATATATATACCTTTAATTGAGTTACATTCATACAAAATCAAAAGCTTATGGCTTAAAATGCTACAAACTATTATTAATCAGTATGGTTACCCCATCAGATTTATTAAACAATGAATAATATGAACATTCGTGTATCTCCACGGAAAATCAATATATTTAAGTACAGTTTTTTTTTGCAGTAAAAAGTATGGAAATTCTAATTGAACGCCATACAATTCAAATTATTTTTTTCAAAAATTTCCAAAATAATTTTTATAAGTTTTTAAGTTAGCCATTTGTTTGATCATATTTCTTAACAATTCAAAAAAAAAAATTTAATTAGTGAAAATTAACAGAGTTAAAGACAGAACACAAGTGAATAATTTTTTTTTTATTTTTACAAAATGCGATATGCGTATTAATGTATTATTGTTAAAAAACACATTTCTACAGAAAGTTATTACTTTAAGATAATTTTAGGACATGACTATTTATCTAATTTCGTTATTTTAGGTTCACTTCACGATAATTAAAATACTTTAAAATAGGTGACCAGTTTCACTGTTCAGTAAATGATAAGACACAGCTATGAGCTATTGTTATTTCTATTTAAATCAAAATATTGATTAGGTATGTATAAATTTGTCAGATTGAAATAGATATTTTTAAACTATTATGAATTTGACGGAAAAAATACCGGTTATCAAAAATTAAAATTTTTAAATCCTAACTTCAAGGTTCACTAATAATTAGATATTTACAGATAATCATAAAAAATCTACGTTCCAATCGAAATTGATTAAAGTGTAAGATTCGTGTTTTGCTAACATAATTATTATTTTTAGTAAAATCAATAGCCTAATTTCCTTTAACTTGTTCGATTTTCACTCAATTTTAATATGTTTTAATTGTTTTAATAAATATGTTAAAAATTGATATCTTGAAAATTTAAAAAACTTAACTGCGTAAAATTTTTTTTTGGAAATTAAATTTGGAAAAAAATTGTATTTAATGCTTTTCGATGATAATTTCCATACTCGAGTATTAGTTATTATTTATTACTGTAAAAAAAAAAAACACGTTTAAACATACTGATTTGCTGCAGAGATAGTTAGGATGATACGGGACTTTTGAGACACGCGGTATATTTTGTGACGCTGTATGCTTGTATTTTAAATTTGTTTATTTTTTTTTACGGGCAAAGTCGTGTTACACAGCTAAGAGCTAGTCATAATGTTACATTATACAATAGAAATGAAAGACGTCAGTATGTCATGCAATACGCGATAAGGACAGGACTACTGGACTTCTATTTCAAACGGTGATGCCAAAAGCTTGTTGATCTTTCGCACACGCAATTTAAGTACTCGTTATTCGTATTTAGCGCCGTGCCGCGCTCATAATATATTATAAATCTGAAGTCTGTATTGAATTCGGACGGCCGCCGCGGCATCGAAATCAAATGAAAAAAAATAAAACACTCATCGTCAACAAGAATTATTGTCTAAACACATCATAAAAATATATGTGCAATAATTTTTTTAAATTCATCTCGGTTAAAAATATTACAAAACAACATTTATTCTTATGTAAAATATTCATAAAATATTTTGACGGGCAAATGTCTTGACTTGTATTTATCGGTACACAAATTTTGTAAATTTACCTTATTTTGGTCAGAAAGCAACTCGTGTATCCCCAAAAACATCTGGACGCATCTATTGTACCGGGGTACATAATACCGTGTTAAGATTTAATTGTTTTTTCAAAATAAAATCATTTTTTTTTTTTAATATTATGTGAGCAACCGAGACGAGATATAGATTATTATTACAATGACGTATTTTACTTACTGGCAAACACTACATATCAGAAACCAAAAAAAGCTTAATGCGGAATTTCTGTAATATATTTGACAATAAACATCGATTGCCATATTGTATCTATTTCATAGTTTATATTCATTACTTTAGTTCCTAATGGTTTAGTAGATAATCTAATAACTATAAACTTAAAATACAAACAATAAGCAGTTTCTAACCAAATCTTGTATTATTTTTTACATACCTATTTAAGCTAAGCTCCTCTTAAAATCCATTTTAGAATGAAATTGCTTTAATTGATTTTTTAGAAATTAAATTTATTACACATCACTTATTTTCCAAAAAAACAAACTTTTCAAATCTTCTGATGTTGAATATTTTTTAACTTAACTTCTAATTTATTCATTCATTTTATTATATTAGTCATGTTTGGAAGAATTAATTATGTTTACATAGAAACATTATAGTTTTACCGGTTTAAGCATATTTTTAAAAATTATGTATACTCAGTTTTTAGATTCGGTAAACTTCATCACTAGGTCTATCAGGTTAACATAGAAAAACATATTTCATTTAAAACTGACATTAGGCGTTAGAATTTTTTATATCTTTTCATTAATAGTAGGAATACTAATCATTGTTTTCTAATATAGGTAATTAAAATCATAGTGACAGTAGGTACTAAAATAATACAATCATGTAGTTATAATTCTGTTAACAGACAGTAAAAAGTTAATAAAATATATAAAGCAACACAAGTGAAGTGAACACAGTAAAAAAATAATCTGCAAAATTGTTATAAGACTTATAAAAAACAAGAGAATTATTATTAATATTAAGTCATAAAAAACAACAGACATTTTTTGACTAGGTAATTTATATATAAGCTGTAATAATGTATACCTTTTGAAAGTAAGTGTCAATGGAAACAGTCTTCAATCAAGCTATCCTATCCTTATATATCTTGTTATTACATAATATGTATTACATATTGCATACAGATTGTAAGCAGACATTCTTTATAAAAAAAAAAAATAGATATGTTCATATATTTGATTATAATAGTGCATACCTATTAACTATTTATAATAATTAATAGTTCTATATATTCTTCTGTCAATTTAAATAGTTTTTATGATATTTATAAATATTTTAATTTTATAAATTTTATATATTATAATATATTATATAAGTTATAGATGTTTATTGTTTTAAATATGATTTCAAGTTGTAATTAATCAAAGACCATAGAATTTGTTTAAATTAGTAAAAATTAATTCTTATAAAGTATAGACACTAGGAGGGCAAAACGTAATACATTTTGAAATTGTTGTAGTTCATACCCAGTATTTATTTTCAGTAATTTAATGCTTGGCATATGGAAAAAAACTTACTATTATTATGTTCAAACTAATTAAAATATAATAAATTATATTGTCAAGCATTTTTATCATACTGTAGTATAAAAATTATTAAAAAAAAATATAAAAACATCTTATAACTATAAATTTACCAAATTTAGGTTTATTAAAGAATGGTTTACAAATTAAACAATAATATTCAAGTAAAAAAAAAACATTTGTATATATATATTATATATGTGTATTGATAATGGCTGATAACAAGTCATAAAATTGTATATACAAATATACAATTCATATTCACACATTGTTATGAAAATTGTTAACTTATGATATTTTCATCAACAACACAATGTACATATAAGTGGTAAAATTCCAAATAAATGCCAACAAGGAAACAAGTGAATAATATATATAAAAATGAATATTTTAGATACACAATGGTCAATGGAGTCTATTTGGCTGCTTCTGCAAGTTCACGTTCTACAATGGTTCTATATTCGTTGAAGCCACCTTCAATACTCTTAACGTTTCCACCACCACAAACCCACAGCTCTTTACAAACCATACGTATTAAGCGTTCGTCATGAGATACAAGTATTAAACCGCCCTAAAAAAAAATTTTTAAGATTAAACAGTTTATTTGTTTAAGTTAAACGATGAAATTAGTAATTCAACAAATATACTACCAGGGTAAGTTAAAAAGAAGTGGATTATTTAATTTAAAGTTATTTTGTGGTTGTGAATAAATATATAAATTATATAAACACTATCTGTATTCAATTTCTCAGTTTTTTGAATAGAAAATTTACATACAGATTAAATAAAATGCAAACTTCAATTTCTGGTAGTCTGGAACAATTAGTGTCCCAATACTTGAGCAGGGCCCCTAATATTTTTTTCAACACATACATTCTAATTATAAATTAAAAACTGTGTAATGTTTAAACGTACATAGAATCAAGTTTTACATACAAACACAACATTAATGTGATAATTTATAATAAATATAAATACAATTACTCTTAACAGTTAACATATTTATTAGTAGGGTTTGGATTTCAATTCCCTAAAAATATCAAACAATACATTTAACATTAAATTTATTATTATTATCATCATTATTTATGTATTTAATATTTTAAAACTGTGTAAGTATGTTTATAATTTATAATTTTATAAATATAAAAAAATTAGTAAAAATTAAATTTCATAAATTACATTTGTATTACACTATACAATAAGAGCTTCTTTAATATTTTTTAAATATTTTTAAATCAACTATATATCACTGGTATAATATTATCGCTCGACAAAAGAATACTCTTATAAATTATGTATACAATTAAATTGGCTAATTGGTTGGTATGACATAAACATAAATTTTAGTATTGTCTAATTTAAAACCTGATTATCTGATGTTGTAAGTTCAAAATCAAAATGATTTATATTACGTAAATATAATGTTTATATTTCAATGAAGTCAATTTTTTTTTAGTCATAATACGAGAAATAGGTCAAAGATGTTTTAAAAAATTATAAAATGCAATAAAAAAGTCAAAAATGTCCCAAAAAAATGTTGTGGTTACAACATGGAATACTTGAAAAACATTTATAGTTTGGAAAGCATTGTCTAAAACATTTCAAAATAAAAGATGCAAATGCATTGAAATCCAAGCCCTATTCATTAGATATTGAAAGAGCAGTTCATGGTTTTTTATTTAAAAGCAACTTTTTATAAATGCATGGATTTTTCCAAGGAGCTATGCATAAGCTGATATGGATCTGCTTATCTAAATATTAAATAAACACAATGTATGATGATGCGTCATGTCATAAATCATATCTATAGATAAGTACTGTACACAATTTTTTTGTTAGATGAAGAAAACTGGTGTATAGTGGTACACACAAATATTTTTTATTTTATTACATTATCAAAAGTCTATAATTTCCTTGAACATGTTATAATATATGCATAGGCATTTACATAGGTGTAACAAATGCTGCTTTCGCTGCACCTGACAATTTATTTTGGATTTAGTAGGCCGGTGGATATTTATTTGAAAGGTATACATAGAATAAGTAATTTTAAAAATATTGAATTTAAAATTAAATTAAAATATAAATATTCAATGTTATTCAAATGAAAAATTATATTACTTTATCAATACAAGTCTAAAAACAGATGGGCCATTATTTAGATTTGGATATACTTATCAGAAGAGAGATTCAAACAAGATACACTGAATGTAATCAATACTACTAGTCTATTAGTCAACCTAGATGATGATAATAAAACTTCAACATATAAAACATTACACACATATTTTTAAATTTCAGCAGATGATTTATGCTATGAAGTTAATCTTTTGAGATCTACTGAAGATACACTAAGAGGTACAAACTCAAGTTCTGTACACAAATGGCTCAATTGATTAAAACAGTATAGTAGACATGACACTTTTAAAATTTTTTTTTACTGTTTTAATATGTTTGTGATAATTCCAGTTACTAGTTGCAGCTATGAGGGCAGTTTTTCAAAACTTAGCATTATAAAAAACAAATTAAGAAGTACTATATCACAAGATCTTCTTTTTTTGTTTGTAGAACAAGAAATTTTAATTGGTATTGATTTTAAAAATATGATTGATAAATTCAAACATTAGTAACTCAGCAATCGCAGACTTATATTGTAAGTCTATTTATTTATTTTTATTTTACGTAACTCCTAAGAGTTTCAATATTATGATAAATTTATAAACATTATTAATTATTATATGCTTAAGTTTTAAATAGAATAAAATATCTGATTACCTATATGATGCTTAATATTTTTATAAAAATATATAGTAATATATTATATATTGCCTACATAAAAATATTATTATTTTTTTTACTATATTTCTTATAACCATAATAAAGGAAATAAGTGCGCTGCTTTCTATTCTGTAGGGCCGGTTAAATATGTATTCTGCCCATCTATGAATATATATTAGAATAAAATAAATACCTAAATTTTATAATGCCCTAAAAATGTATGGTCTAGACTAACTCGCCCCATGCACACACCTATTTAGGTTAGCAAATGTAACCCATAATTAACAAATAATGTTTAGAATATCGGTCAATATTTCTGTAATTAAAAAGTAAAAACACCGAGATGATTTTTAAAGATAATTTAAAATTAGACCTATAGTATTCATAAGGGTTGGATTGATTAGTCTACTGATGTTTGAATAACGGCATGTTCTATACATTCTTTAACTATATAGAATGTAAGTTTTATAAGAATTCAATATAATTATCAACACTAGATATTCAGAGTGCTAGATTATTCAACGTGTCTAACTAAAGTATTGCTGGATTAGAGAAAATATACTATCTTAAAATACAAAATATTTAATATATCACAATATAATGTACAATTTGCAAACTCACTGTATATTTTTGTATAGCTTTCCCTAGAGCTTCAATTGTTTCAATATCTAAATGATTGGTAGGTTCGTCAAGTACTAGAAAATTAGGATTAGACATACACATCCTTGCAAAAGCTACTCTCGATTTCTGACCTCCAGATAAACTACCAACGCTTTGTAATGCCAAATCGCCTGATATACCAAAACCTCCTAGTTGACGTCTATATTCTTCAATGGATTTACCTAAAAACAAATTATATTGTAAATCGAGTATAAAAAGTTTTATAATTTTGATCAAGTATTAACAAACCGGGAAAGGAAGATTGCAATAGTTCCACGGAAGAAAGGTTCATTTCCAGCTGATCAACATGGTGTTGACTAAAATAACCAAACTTCAAACTCCGATGTACATTTCTAACACCAGCTGTAGTATTTAAAATACCCATAATAATTTTTAATAATGTTGTTTTACCAGCTCCATTATCACCCACCTAATAAACAATTTAAATTAAAAGTATGATAAAAATAATGATCACATTATAAGTAATTAATAAAATCATTGCATAGGATTTAATAACTAAGGAGTTATGACAATGGTACTCATAGTTTGTTAATCAAATAAAGCATACTGTAAGACTATGACAGTATAGCATGAAGTAGTCATTTAGCCATGGGGTATTTTTAATCAGCAAAGTGAACATAAAGTACACATACAGTGTTTTTGTTCAGAATATATAAAATATACATAATAAATAAAGTCATATAGTAAATATTTTAATTTGTAGGTAAATACAATAATACACAAAATAAATATTTAACTTACAATACAAATTCTGGATTCTAATGTAGCCCCAAGGTTAACATTTTGCAAAACATTATTACAACCAGGATATGCAAATGAAATATCATCAAGTTGTAATATAGGAGGAGACAATCCTTCTGTTTCTGGAAATCGTAATACAACTTCTACTTCTTTCTCAATAGGTTTTAATTCTGGTCTAAAGCAATATTATATTATTTAAGATAGCTTTATTATTTACATGAAAGTTTACATAATAATACTATGACTTACAATTTTTCAAGCATTTTAATTTTACTCTGGACGCTGGAAGCACGATTAGCATTATACCTAAATCTATCAATAAACTCTTGAACATGAGCTCTATGAGCCATTTGCGCTTCAATTTCTCGTTGTTGATTTTTAAGCTTCTCATTTTTGGTTTTATCAAAAATTTCATAGTTACCTCGGTATGTATCAATGCGCTAAATATAAAATTTCATTAACTTTTGACAATAAAAACAATTTAATTATGGATTACCTGTGAATGAAGATGTAATATGTCAGTGGGTACAGTATCTAAGAAATGACGATCATGAGATACTACTAGTAATGTACTTTGCCAAGTTTGTAAATAATTTTCTAACCAAATAATTGCTTTCATATCTAACATGTTTGTAGGTTCATCCAGCAATAACAAATCTGGTCTATTTAAATTAAAAATAATAAATTATATTATTTATTGATGAAACACAAAAGGTAATTTATATAATGCAATTTATTAAAACTTAAAAAAAAATAAAAATAATTTTAGGTAAGTAGTTTTATTTAAAAAACATTTCAAAAGCCATGCTAAATTATTGGTAGATACTAGTTAGGATAATTAATAATATTCTTTTACATTTTTATTACTCAGATTGTATATTAATGTTTCTGATGGCTTTAAGGTACTCACTTTGAAAAAAGTGCTCTTGCAAGGGCTAAACGCATACGCCATCCTCCAGAAAAATGTTTAGTAGCTTTTTTTTGCATATCCGGATTGAAACCCAAACCATCAAGTATAACACTTGCACGAGCAGGGGCTTTATCAGCTTCTATGGCACTTAATTGCATATATATTTCGCTTAATTCAGAAGATAACTCAGCACTAGATGTAGATCTAAGAATAACATTGGAAATCAAATATATATATATTTTTTAACTATGTAGTTTTAAAGTACTCATTGTTTTACCCATTAGCAATAAATGTGTTTATTTCTTTTTCTCTAGTTAACAAACGATGTCGAACAAAATCACACTGAAGTACAGATTCTAAAGCTGGTGTATCATCACCAACAACTTCTTGTTCAACATGTAGTATTGATATATGAGATGGAATTCGCAACTGACCACTAGTATTAGGCAACATAAATATTGAACACAATGATCACTTTAAATTAGAGTAAAATAATAATATCTAATTGATATATTAAGTATAATAAATATTTTAACAAATGTAATCAATTATTTTATAAATGCAATTTAATTGCAATATGTTTATGGTTGGTTAATTAATAATTTGTAGTTGTATAAATATGAGTAGAGCTTTGTACATCACATTTCTAGAACAGAAATATCTGAGATTTAAGCCTGTATTAAATTAAAAACTTTAGTTAAGTTTTGATTAATGAATTATATACAATGGAACCTCAAAAAGTCGAAATTCAAGGGAAATATTTTTTTCCTTTTTATTGAAGTTTTTGACTTACTAAGGTCAATAATTTACTAAAGTTTTCTCATGAAAATGGCATTTATTTTAACTTATCAAGGTTCTACTGTAAAATATGTAAGTTAAAATTAGATCCATTAAATTATAGTAGATTATGTCTGTATTATAAATCTCACCCTGAAATCATTCTTAATAGTGTAGTTTTTCCAAGACCATTTCTTCCAACTAAACCATATCTTCTACCATATGCTAAAGTTACATCTGTATTCTGAAGTAATATCCTGAAAAAAAAAACACGATTTAAATTAAATAATTATGCTAAAATTCTAATCTATATTTACTTCAAGTTAAGTGCATTGAATATAATAGGTAGTACTTGGTAATAATTTTTTTTTAACTTTATAATAATAACAAGGTTAAATGTATTAAGTTTAATTTTCATTAAATTAATATAACATGAAATTTTATATACCTGTCTCCATAAGCAACGTCAAAATTTTCTATTCTTATATCTTGGGCTCGATTATTTCCTTTAGCTTCCAGTTTTGCTTCCTTTTTACTTGTCACTTGAGAAGCAGTTGCAGCATCCATTTTACTATTTACTACACTCATAGTTCCTACACCTTTAACAACTTGCTCAGTCCGTTTATCTTGTTTTTGTTGCAATTTTGCTTGAGCTTTTTCCAGTTTTTTTTTGTCTACTTTCTTATTAACATAAAGCAACAAAAAAATTAAGTCTTATTATTAATAATAGTTTACCAAAATAATAGTTATCTTTTTTTATATTTTGCCATCTTAAGACATAGGATGTAATTATAACAACGTACCAGACTATCGTCTCTTGAATTCACCCATATACTTTTGATTTCCATATCGTTGTCCTCTAGATCTGCTGCCATTGAAGCCAAATGTACTGGAGCATCCAGAATTTTTGTATGGCCATTTCTTATTACATTGTCATTAGAATGGGGACGCATGAAATTTAATAATTTTGAACAGATTCCTCTAAAATAATTAATTTAGCATCACAAGTATTCTCATGCAATATTATTATTTAGTTTTCCTATGCCGTACCTGATATCTGATTCGGTTTTATTTGCTATTTCCTGTAATACTTCACCAATTGCTTCAAATATATCTTCAGAATCATGGAAGTCTTCGATTCCATTTTGCAGAACACCTGTAACCATAAAGCAATATTTATGAATAAAATTTTAAAGAAAGCAATTTTACAATATCACAATATAAGTACAAGCACAATACTGTGTATGTACATTGTACAAGATACTAGTAGATTACCTTCTATGTATTGAAACATCTCTATATCAATAGAGGGGAATTCGGTTTTTATAAAATCTTTACAGTGATCCATCGCTTACTTAATTAGTTGTACCTATCTAAGTTATTAGTTAATTATTCTATAGTGTATTTTGAGTATTAATGGACATATGTTTGGCATACTTTCAGCATACAGATGTGTAAATGTTTATTTTGAAATAAAACAAACGTAATTAAACAACAATATTCATGATGTTGATTGTTGAATAATCTATATTTCAATGTAATCTTTTTTTTTTTTGGAAACTCAACTAATCAATGCCCAATGAGACTATATAGTATAATATTATATTATACTGTCATCTGTCGGCCTGTCATTTAGCAGCTGGCGCTAGAGCGGACGTATCTCCTATCACGAATCAAGCTGTGAAAACTAAAAAAATTTAAATTGCCGTGATTCAAGGCCTAGAATTATGTCATTGGCAACACTGATGTGTTTGGTGGCGGGAGCGACGGGATCAGCATAAAACTGTGAAAGCCACTAACTTCAATAGTCGAATGCAATATAAAAAATTCAAGCAATATTTAAATAATAATTTAAAGCATTACCCTAGTTAAAAGAAGCGTATAAGAAGATACGTGATAATGGACATGTTGATATGCATTTCTATAAAGCTTATTAAAACATTACAGCAACAAACAGCACTGTTGTAAGTTTTTTTTCAAGTTTTAAGCCAAGGGATGTTGTAATATGCATATAAGTCACAATTTATAAATACCAAAGCTATTAAGTTTATTACTTATAAATCAAAGTTGTTTTACTTTTAAGAGGACGTCTCATGTACATATTGTGTTGTCTTCAAGTGATCAAACAAATGCGAAACATAGCAAATTTACGTTCAGAAGCTATAATTCAGTTTCGTTAGTTTTATTATGAGTGATTTTACTAGTGACAGACTTAAATGATAATAATAATAATAATAATAATAGGCAAATTCACTATAATATTAAAACTAACGAAGCTCAATGAAATCTGCTGAAAGTGCCAAGCACTTTTAAGACAGAGTCAATATATTGACAATCAACAGTTCAACTTGCTAATAAACACTAAAATGCAAGAGATCTGCAAACCAACTCCCCTCACCTTTTTATTGAAAAAAACCTAGTTAAATAAGTCTTAGTCTAAGAAGATTAGTTTTAAGTCCTTAGATAATATATTATGATACTAGTATATGGGTCTAAGTACAACCTATGGAATCTATGTTGAAGCTATATTGTGATGATAGTAGACTATTAAGAAACATTTTTGACAAAATCGATTTTGATTTTTGCTGTAACAAAAGAAATAATGACCATAGATACATGAAATTTTCACCGAGTGTTTGTATAAGTATTTTCTATACACCATACAATTTTCAAAATATTTTGAATCTTTTTGAGCTATTTATATGAATAAGAAGCTTTCAGTAATTTTCTAGGATTCTACATAATTTGTTGTAAGTGAAAATTAAAAAAAAAAAGTTGAATGTAAGTCTTTAATAGCTTTTTTATAAGCGTCTAAATTTAAATTTCAACAAAATACATAAAAATCACAAAAATTTGCAGTTTTTTTATTAGGAAAAATAATTATTATTGAACCAATAATATATAAATTGATTCTCGACAGAGATGTAGTTAAATTGCCTGTACAAAATGCCGTGTTGTCATAATTTAAAATGTAAATAACTGTACAATAAGACTGTCTAGGTCTATAACGACTATAACTACTGATAAGTTATGACTTGTGGCTCTTAACATAATGTGCTCAAATCTATGCAAAGTAACAATGGGTCACAGGGGATATATGATTAAAATTTTAAATAATGCAAATTTAATAACCTATTTATATGGTTTATATGCAATTATGAAATCTTTATAATTTATTCCAAAAAAAGTTGGAACAGTTTCTTTGACGGGCAACGTCTAGTCACATTATTATTACATTTCTATATCTCTTATAATATTTGAGTGTCAAACACTGTAAACTTCCAGATGTGTATATGCTGTTTTAATTTTTAATTATAATATTATTATTTTGTTAGTAAAAAACAAGATAACGAAACCTATAATTATTATTATTTCTTGACCAATTTACGTGTTTTTGATTTTTTTGAATTTTTCTTATTTTGTAAAATCTTATATCATAATAAGCTTAAAATGTATTCTTATGTCTAATTATATTATCTCATTTATTTCCTTTTGAACTGATAACAAGGGAGCCTCTATTTTACAATTATTCATAGTCATTAATCATTACCATCGTTAATTTATTTAAAACCAAAAAAAC